>JADBJO010031559.1:4860-16625 GCA_016801955.1 Conus betulinus | reverse complement strand
CAAACATCTGTGTATGGAGAGAGAGAGAGAGAGAGAGAGACGAGGAGGGAGAGAGAGAGACAGAGAGAGGGAGAGGAGCGAGCAAGACATCTGTGTATGGAGAGGAGAGAGAGAGAGGAAGGAGAGCGAGAGAGGAGACGAGAGAGATCGAGGAGAGAGAGACATCTATATATTGGGAGAGAGAGAGAGAGAGAGGAGGGTGGAGTAGCTCAGTGGTAGAGCACCGGACCCACGTCTTGGTGATCCTGGGGTTGTGGGTTCGAATCTCCACCAGGTCATTTCGGTACAGGGGGGTTTTTCCGTCGGAGTTAACACTGGTTCAGACTCCATTTCCCATACAGTCCTTCGAATGAGACTATAAAACCGAGGTTCCGTGTGTGAACGCACACATGGCGTCTTGCACACACGTAAAATCCATCACCAACTTTCGGAAGAGAAGGTCAGTTTGACCATGAGTATGAATGATGTTACACATAGCATGCACCCTGCGTGAGAAATGGAAAGAAAGAAGGAAGTAAGGAAACTGAGAGAAACAATATTGACTGGATGACACGGGAAACAACGGAATGAAACGACATCTGGCACGCTCTTCAGTCGGCACTACCCAGGTAGGCAGCCCGTTGTGTAAACGAGTGTGGATTGTAAAAACGCTTGAGCTTGGTCTCTAGCCGAGGATAGGCGCTATATAAGTATTCATAAGAGAGAGAGAGAGAGAACGAGAGAGAGAGAGAGAGAGCTGTGAAATAATTTCGGGATGACCTGTTCATTTAAGCAGTTTCTTGTCACACGCATTCATTTCTGATCTATTTCTGATCAGGATTCTAGCCACATGATAAAAACTGCCACCTCCGCAGCATTCCAGGATATTTTACAGAGTGTGAACATAACTTTGACTTCTCCTAACCCTGCCTTCTACACATCAAAACTTACCATTTACGGATTGATCTGGAGTTTAATCGGTTTTTTGTTTTGTTTGTTTTTGTTTTTTTTTTTTAATCACTCTTATTCATTTGCTGTCTTTTTTTTTTTTCCGAACAGGATTATTACCACATGATAATGCTACAACACCTACAGCATTTGAGAACTTTTTCACATGGTAAGATTGTGTTTGCATAACTTTTCACGTAGCTTCAGCAACCCCTACCCTCTACGTGTCGAAGCGTGGCCGAACGCGGGCAACCAGTTTAGAATCCCTAACCATTTTAGAGTCACGCTCTTTCAATTTCTATTGATTTTCAAACAGAATTTCTGAGATATATTGATACTGCTACATCTACACCATGCTTTGATATATTGCTGATGTGCGATTGCGTTCGCATAACTTTTAACATAACTTCCCCCAAACACTACCCTCTACGTATCAAAACAGAGTCAGGCATTCCGTATTGATCTGGAATTTGATTATTTTCTAATTATTTTCATTCATTTGCTATCTTTTTTCAATACAGGATTTGTACCACATTATATAATCCTGTAACAGCTACAGTACTTTAAAGACTAATTCAAATAGTGTAATATCGTTTGCAAAACTCCTCATATAGTTTCGGCTATCCCTACCCTGTACGCATCGAAACGTAGCCGGATATATATGGTCAGTTTGGATTTTTAGGCGTTTCAGAATCGCCCTCTTTCAATTCATGTTAATTTATTAACAGATTTCTACCCACACATAAATGCTGTAGCATCTCTACTATACTTTGACATATCATTGACCGTGTGATCACATTCGCATAACTTTTGACATAACTACTCCTAATTCTACCCTCAAACAGTGTCGGTCATAATAGGACTGATCTGGAATTCAAACCTTTTCTAATCTCTCTCGTTCGTTTTATATTCATTTCCGAAAAGAATTTTAGGTTGCACAATAATGATACAGCATCTCCAGCATATCAGGAATTATTTCACATTGTGTGATCGTGTTCGCATTTTAGAGTCGCTCTCTTTCAATTTCTGCCGATTTCCCAAATGAGTATCTGCCATATAAAAATGCTTCAGCATCTACACTATGCTTGGATACGTCTCAGTTCATACAGTCGCTTTCGCACAACTTTTAACGTGGCGTCCCCTAACCCTACCCTCGTATTAAAACGTAGTAATTCATTTCGGGTTGATTTGCAATGTGAAATTCTTGTCAGTTTCATTCATTTCTCATCTGTTTGCGAACAGGTTTTCAACTGCATGATAATACTACCACCTCTGCAGCATTCCAGGAACTCTTTTAAAAAGTGCCATCGTCTTCATAGAACTTTCCACATAGCTTCCCTCAGCCCCACCTCTGCATATCAAAAATAGGATGAAGCCGTTCTGGATTGATCTGGAATTTAATCTTTTTTTATCACTCTCATTCATTTGCTATGTTTTTTCCGAACAGGATGTTTACATTTTGACCACATGATAGCTTACAACACTGCAGCATTTCGAGGACTATTTCACTCGGTAGGATCGTGTTTACATTACTTTTCTTCAATTACCCTTACCCCCTACGCATCCAAGCGAAATCGGATGCTGGCGATTAGGTTCAATTTGTAACAATTTTAGAGCCCCTCTGTTTTAATTTCTATTGATTTCCAAACATACGTTTTGCCATAATTATATTGATACTGCTGCAATCGTGCTCTGCTATGATACATTGTTCAGTGTGCTATCGTGTTCGCATAACTTTGACAAAACTTCCCCTAACCCTACCCTCAACGTATCAACACATGATCCGTCATATTGGACTGATCTCAAAACACTCCTTTTCTCATCACTCTCATTCATTGTGTATTAATTTCCAAACAGAATTTCAGCCACGCAAGAATCATACACACATTCTCAGCATTTCGGGGCCTATTTCACACGGTGTGATCGTGTCTGCATAACTTTTCACATTCCATCCACTACCCCTACCACCTGCGTATTGAGTCATAGCCAGCTGTTCTAGTCAGCTTTATTCACCATCGTTTGATCATCGTTCAGTTTCAATTTTATTGATTTCTAAAAAAAAAAAAAAAAAAAAAAAAAAAGAGTTATGTCAATGCTGACATACTTTTACTATGCATTAAGATATCTTAGATTGTGCGATTTGTGCTTGCAAAACTTTTGATCTAGGTATTCTTACCCCTACCCTCTAAACATAGAAAAGTTTCCGTCATTTTGGGATCGATGTGCATGTCGAGTAGGATTTATTGTAGCTTTTCGTTCTGTACACTCTTTTCGCGTTTTGAAATAACTCAAGTCAGTGTCTGGAAACCTCACAAACTAACTTAAGCTTCTTACACTGTGACTGCATCGAATGCAGTGGCCATTGTGCGGGGAAATTCCAGTTGGGGTCATTTCATTCATGTATCTGTTTTGTCCATGACAGCACGGTGGGGCAGATTTCTGTGTGTATTCTGAATGTTAATGGAGGATGCTGGTCTCCTATTTCAATCAGTTTCTGTTGGATATGGCTACGTGTGGCACTCAACGGATTATCCAGGGCTTGTTTACATTTGACTGGACTGTCATGTGGTGTCTTGAAGTTGTCTGCTATTTCAGTAACTGATGGACAGTGTCACGAAATGAGTGTTAATACTGCATAAGACGTATGTTGCCCAAATACCTTTTAGCCCTTACATTGGCATTGGACATGTAAGTAATGTACTGGCTCAGGTTTGGGCCTTTGTTGTTGAATATGAGGTCTCAATGTCTATTTCTGATGCAGTACGGAAGATGTTAGACCTCTTGATCTGCCGTGAAGCGAGTGTTTTCTGTGTGCGATAATAATAACGTTATACGTGTCAAGATAAATTTGTGATTCCCTCTGCCCTAATAGTTCACAGTTTAGACGCATTCCCTATTGATGATAAGAGTGTACAAAGTAAAGATCTGTCTTACCTAAGTTGAAGGACACGAATCCATTGTGCACAGAAGTAGCGATGTACAGGTCGCATATTGTATATTGCATATCACATCAAATATAATTCAGTTCGCATACAGAATAATGTGGGCCTATCTTCTGACAGAGAAAATGTTTAAAAACGGCTTTGTAATACTAAGATTGGCTGTTGATTTAACAAATCATTCAACTCAGCAGAAATGTCAAACACAGGTCCAGACTGATGTCCAGACTGTAAGCTCTTCATCCAGCTATACAAGACATTAGCAAGGCCTATCCTGGAGTATGGACAAACTGTGTGGCACCCCCGACATAAAACACTCCGCAAAGAACTAGAGGATGTGCAGCGCGCCGAGCCACAGAGTTGATCTCAATCACAGAACTGCCATATTCTGCAAGACTAGAGAGACTTGGCCTGCCCAGCTTGAAGCACCGACGTCTCAGAGGAGATATGACTGACACCTTTAAGTACGTCCATAGAATCTACAAGACCGAAAAACCTAAGCTTGAAACTCCCGAGGATGTAGGTACACAAGAGGAAATGTGATGAAACTGTCCATGCACCACACCCACTGCGACACCAGGAAACATTTCTTCAGTGGAAGGAATCGTCAAAACATGGGACAGTCTCCCAGACGAAGTGGTCCTGGCACCTTCTGTGGAAGCTTTTAAGAGTAGGCTGGGTGCTTGCTGGAGGAAGAAACTCAACCAATACAATCCGTCTTGTCAATAAGCCACGCATGCAAAGTTATTAGCATATTAGTCGTATAACCCACACGGATCGATGAACATGACTTCATAGAAGACCCATACATCGTACAGTTCAAGTCACTTCCAGTTTCAACAACCCCTTAACTTTGTGAAGCGAGCGAGCGCTGCTTGGTCGGCGCACGTCAGGAAACCTGTGTAAGTCGCCCACTCAGGGAGCTAGGGCGAGATCTAGAGCTTGATAAGATAGAGATCAGGGAGACCTAAACCATTTTGTTAGAATATAAAGGATTGATTTAGTTCACTATAAAACACTCGCTCCCTTGACTTTTACTACTTCCATCTTTAGCCGCTTAAACTCTTACTTTTACATGGTAGTATGGTTGGGAAACATAAATGATAGAATCTTGATAGAGATCTGCAGAATGTTGGTCCAAACAAACAGGGCGACTACCACTGAGCCCGTCGCCTGCCAAACTTGGCTCTTCGTATACTGCGATTTTGGTTTCTTGATTTCGACTGGACCTTCATCATATCAGGCAAAGTTCTGGTTTCAAACTCATTCCCCTACGAGAACCAATAAATGACCGAATGTCATTTTGGTAACGTATGACAGCAAATGGTTTTAGCTGGCACTAATTCAGTTCATACCAACATTCGGAACAGAGTGTCTTGCCACCACTCAGGCTGAAGGAAAACAGTCTTTTAGAAAATGTATAATTTCCTTTTTTTTAATCTCCATTGTCACATTGTTAAATATGTTAATGCTTAGATATATTGCATTAGCGCGTATTTTGCTATGGAGTCAAACTATAAATTTTACTTTGAATCGGCCTCTGTTCTTTATTATTTTTCATGGTGAGGCGTGGCGCATATTGTCCTGTCTCTCAAACTATGCAGTGAGTCTCGGCACGTAAAGTTTATAAACTAGTGGGTCGTCTGCACCTCATTGTTCAGGGTGTTTACTGAATGTAAACTTATAAACTAGTGGGTCGTCTGCACCTCATTGCTCAGCGTGTTTACTGAACGTCAGGCCGCTTGATATCCACCTTCACAATATATATATATATATATATATATATATATATATATATATATATATATATATATATATATATATATGTGTGTGTGTGTGTGTGTGTGTGTGTGTGTGTGTGTGATATGATGAACAATTGTGTAGTGGGGAAAGTGCAGGCGGACAATTCCTTCATCATTACATTAATGAACTTGGCAAAGATTAATTTGGTAAATAAAAAATAATGATAATGAAAGGGGGGGGGGGGGGGGGGGGGGGGGGGGGGCGGGAAAAAAATGACAACACATTAAGGGAATCATATTATAACATCAAACCGTTCAGTAGCAGCTGATGGGAACCATGGTAATCCATCCTGAAGACATTCATGTTGCCTGCTCTGAGGCCTCTCATCCAAGAAGACGTGTGGCATGTTCAGAACACAGTCTTCCGTCTTCTTCTCCATCTCTTTCCGCTATTCGTGTGACCTGGTAATCTTTCTGTGTGTGCTAGCCTGCACAAGTTAGAACACACGGTGTGTGTGTACGCCCAGTGGACACTGTGCGCTCAGTTGTATCTGCTGAACCTGCACTCATTTGAGCACGGCGCGTGGGACGTTCACTGCTCGTGCAGCACAATCCCACGTGCAGTCCGCTTCTTGGATCTCCAGCTTTGAACAGCTGCTACATCTCTCCACACTTCAGCACACGCTACCAACAGAATCGGATCTTAACTTTCGAACTACGGTGCTGTCTTCACTGTGGATGCCTCGCACACGTCCGTTGCATTGGACCTGGTACCTTCAGAGGGTACAAGAGAGGCAGCCTAGTTCCGTGAGCCACGACCATCAGGCCAGACTGGAAGACTCACATCAGAGGCAACACCTAGCTAAATAAAGAAATCCTGCAGAAGTGGAGGGAGAGGAGGCGCACCATCATCCATTCCGTCCATAGTTTTTTTTGCTTCAATTATTGAGGAGGGATGAGGGACAGATGGTGGTCAGCCCTCTCTACCTCCCCTCTCTCCCCCACCCTCTTTAGTATATTAAGGGGGGGGGGGGGGGGGGGGGGGGGGGAGTGCCAGTGTGTTACTGTTATTCTTGAACATCGTTCATATTTTAAGTGCAGTTCCACTTACTTTACACACATAATTTTGATTTTCCTTCTGCCTTTGTCTGAAGTCTGGGATATTTCAAGACATAACAGTAGTACTACAGGATCTCCTGTCCATGGTAGAATGAGCACGTTCCCCAAACAGGCCTTCAGCCTACCTCGACCCGTTCTCCCATCCCCACCCGGACAGAGACTGTTGTCTGAATGAAGGATTTCCAATGGCTTTGTGATGTCTTCTGTGTCTGTCCGTTGCTTTCCCCTAAATTAGTCAGCTGGCAAAAGGAAATGCTTCTTTTTTTTCCTGAATAAAATTTTGAGTTAAAATCTGTGTTTGCTTTCTACATGTACATGACAAAATACAGCCTGACCTCGATTACAATTTTATTTATTACATTGCATGTCTGTAAAATGCACTTTCACTGAATTTCGCGGGATACAATCTACTGTGAAATAATTGCAATGAAATGGCAGACACAGCAGCAAAAAAAGGCGCAAAAAGAGCAGAGTAAGCTACAAATCTGTACATCTCCCTTAATCACCATACATTGCTTTGATACATCATTACATCATTTCAATTAATTTCAGGAGTTTACATTTTCACAAGGCTTTATTCCCCTTTTTCTTTCTCTTTCTTCCTCCCCTCCCCCCCTCCCCCCCCCCCCCCCCCCCCCCCCCCCCCCCCCCCCCCCCCCCCCCCCCTTCCCTTACTCAAAACTTCACTCTAAGTCTCATTCTCTCTTTAATCCCACTCCCCCTTCATATGCACCCCCTTCCCTACCTTTTTACAATGCTTATGGATGTCTGACTATTTCTTGCCGGTTGTTACCTAGTACTGTGGAAGCATTATAGAAAAAAAAAATAAAAAACAAACAAAAACAAACAAACAAAAAAAAAAAACCAGGAGCATTTAGTTAAAGTTGTTGTTTCTAATGTGTACCGCTTATATTTAATTGGTGAATATAATTGACATGAAAAAAAATGACAACAACCTTGTCTCTGTCTGTGATGATTTCCAAATTTTTAAGACATGTTATTAAAGAATTTGGCATTAAATCCTCAGCAGACCTGAATAAAGTGCCCATTTTTCTTTCAAATTCCAACAGGCGCATTTCGGAGCTATACATATATTTTTCAATACGATAGTTTCTTTTCAAATCTTCTATGAAAAAATTCAGTTTAGGCTTACTTTGATTAAATCTACATTTGTAGATAAAATATTTTGCCCATAGTATAATAATATCGAGTACTTCGTCCGTTTGAGTTATTTCATCAGTGCCAAAACAATATTAGTTCAACGTTGAATGACATGCGCACATGGTGTGCAGTTTTCTGTTTAAGTAGCATTTCCAGATTTTGCCAGAAAGTTTTAGAGTAAGTACATAGCCATAAGTAGTGGTGGGATAGAATCTCGTTCGCTATTGCAAAAAGTACATCTATCATTTTTAGTTACCCCCATTTTTTTCAGAACAACATTTGTAACGAGGATTCTATGACAAATTCTTAACTGAAACCATTTCAGTTTTATTTCTTTTATTTTATTAGCCAACTTTAAAACCACGTTCCAGTCAACATAAGTATCAATTTTTTTCTCCCAGTTATTAAACGGTTTATATCAAAAATTGTCTGCATTTTTAGAAGATGATTATAGTACAACCTTGAACCTTTTTTACACTGCATACTATTTGAAGTGCTTTTGGATGTTGATATCCAACATTGCTATCTATTTTGATACCTCTTATTCTCATGTATTCTTTTATTGCTTGTAAACAACTGACGTAATGTAGATAGTTCACATTTATTTTATATTTTCTGCAGAAATCCTCCCAGCTTAAAAAATCACCACTTTCATTTAGAGTATCTTTTACAAGGAGAACATTCTTAAGTGCCCAACTTCTCCAGAAAAAAATATGTTTGGTCGATTTTAAATTTCTCGTTGTAAAAAATAGGTTCAGATACAATTTCTTTGCTTTCGTTCAAATCGATATTAGTATTTAGATCTGCGAATGCTAAAAATACATCTCTCCAGAAACAATTACATCGGCATTTAGTGTAGCGTTTTGCTCCATAACTACTGAGATTGTTTACTTCTGGACATAGCGTCTGAAGTACTATTTCCACTTTTGAGATCCGATATATAGCTTTCTTATCCATGTTAGTTTTAATGACTTTATAAAAGTTTTTATGTCTGGAATTCCTAGTCCTCCGTGTTCAATGTCGTACGTGGAATATGTTTTTTTTTTACTTTGTCGGTTTGTTGTCCCATATGAAGTCAAAGCACATCTTTTGTAGTAATTTAATCTCAACATCTGGTGGGTTAGGTAATAAAATCCATAAATAAACTAACTTTGAAAGAATTAGAGACTTCAGTATTGCAACTCTGCCTAGTGGGGTACACATTCTTTTTGCCCAAATTTTAATAGAATTTTTACTTCTAAAAGTTTGTCCGCAACATTAATTTCCGTTAGATTTGTTAAATCGTTTGAGAACCAAAGTCCTAGGATTTTGAATTTTCTGGTTCCATTCCATATGCTTATGTGGTAAGTATTTTTCAGGCGAGTTTTTCTTTTTCCTAACCAAACATTTATTTATTGTTTTTTCAAAGTTAAGTTTTAATCCCGAAATTTGTTCAAATTCATTTAATATTTCAAAGACTTTTCATACGACTTCCTGTCTCCATGTAGAATAAACGTCGTGTCATCAGCAAACTGGTTTATTTAAACACAGTGTTCGAAATAACTATACCTTTTATTTCTTGATCTTCTCTTATCTTGCATGCTAGAATTTCAGCACACAAAATAAATAGATAGGGGGAGACTGGGTCACCTTGACGACATCCTTTTTTAACATCAAAGCTTCGCGAAACTTTTCCATTAACTGTTAAGTAAGATTTTTATATTGCAATAGAGAAGATAGAGATCCAGTTACAAAGATCTTTACCGAAACCAAATGCTTTAAGAGTTTTTTCTATGAACTTCCAGCTCACCGAATCGAACGCTTTTTCAAAATCAACTGATACAAGCAGTCCAGGCAAATTCTTTTTTTCTAAATAGTGCATCATATCGTAGATTATTCTCAAATTATCTCCAATGTATCTGTCTTTTATAAACCCAGTCTGATCTTCATTTATTAACTTTGGAAGCACTGTCTTTATTCTATTTGCTATACAGTTGACCCGATCTTATATGTTACATTTAAAAGTGTAATCGGTCTCCAGTTTTTCAAAAAATTCTTTTGGCTTATCGCCTTTTGGCAGACATATTATGATTCCTTCCCTTTGTGTTATGGACATTTTACCATTACTGAAACCTTCGTTATGGACCTGACAACAAATCGCCCAATTGCTTCCAGAAAAATTTGAAAAAAATTAACAGTCATCCCGTCAGTTCCCGGACTTTTATCATTTTTCATTTGCTTTAACGCTATCGTTGCTTCTTCTTTAGATATTATACCTTCCATTTTATCAGATTCTAATTTAGTTAGTTTTGGTAAGTTTATGATATATTGTTCTAAGTCAACATTTTTGGTTTGTCTTTCTTCATATAATTCTTTATAGAATGTTTTAGTTTCTTCAAAAATCTCGTCTGTTTCTGAAAGTGTCCGGTCGCCATGTGTTACAAGTTTAAACATTTGTTTGCTCACAAAGTGTCTTTTCTCAAGGGAACAAAAGTATCTGTTTACTTTTTCTCCATCAGATACCCATCTCGCTTTGGAGCGCAAGATTATGCCGTCCATTTTTATTTTTCTGATTTCTAACAATTGTTTCTTCTTTTCTTGTAAGAGCATTAAGTCACTTTTACTTTTGAAGCTGTCTTTTTCCAGTTCTGTATTTCGTGGTCTAACTCTTGCTCTTTCGCGTTAAGTTCCCTTTTCTTTTTTATTGCATATGTAATTGTTTTTGCTCTGATTTCCATTAGTAGAGTGTCTAGGAACAAACTGGTCTGATATTGTAAATTGTATTTCGTTGTTTGGAATGTCCGTAATTTTTGTTCTTGCGTACGGTAACACTGCATACTGTTCTTTCACTCTTTCGATTATTTCATTAATAATTTCTACATAGCTGCGATCTTTCAGTAAGGATGCATTAAATTTCCAAAACATTTTCTTTTTTTTTCTTCTTTCTTAAAGTTCAATTCTAAGGTTATTAGTGAATGATCACTCCTGTATCCCACGAGAATATCAGCATTTTTTTACATTACTGAGCAACGAGTCGGAAATTAGAAAAAAATCTAAACGACTTTGCTGAAACGGTTGCATTCTTCTCCAGGTAAAACGAGTAGTTTCTGGGTTGAGTTCGCGCCAGATATCTACCAGCTCTAAATCGGAAATCATTTGTAATACTGTATCACTAGCTTTAATGTTATTGATATGCTTGTAATTATAATAATCTAAATTTGGATTAAGCACAAAATTCCAGTCTCCTGCTAATACTACATTTGTAACACATAATTCTTCTATTTTCTTTTTTGGATACTTTTATAAAAATCTGGATTATCTTTGTTTGGACCATATATATTCACTAACGTAATCTGTTTATCCAGTGTGTTAATAATCGCAATAATATAATTACCTTCATTGTCTTTTATTGTTCTTTCTATCCTAAAATCGAAATTGTTATTGAAGAGAATACCTACACCTCGTGATCTGCTATTATTTGATGAAAACAGACACTCATATCCCCATTCAGCACGGATTTGAAGTTCTAGGTTTTTAGTAAAATGCGTGTCCTGTAAAAAGTATATTGAGTATTTTTTTTTGCCTCAAGTATTGAAAACACATCCTTCTTTTTTCATATTTACCCAGACCCTGGCCGTTTAATGAACAAATTGTTATGCTAGTCATCATGAAATGGTTTGTTTACTAACGAATAATCGCTCCTCTTTATTTCACTGTAAGTATCCATGTAATGTTCCTTTTTTAAACCAAAAATTGGCCACCGGCTAGTCAGACTAATCTTACACACTCTCTCGTACCCCCCGAAGTCTCGCTCATCATCGCCGCCACCTACCTCAAGCTTTTCCTCTCCCCCTCACCCACCCCACCCTCCATTTTAATTTCCACTTTGATCACACAC
>JADBJO010031558.1:10000-16626 GCA_016801955.1 Conus betulinus | reverse complement strand
AGAACCCACCCCACACCCCCCTTCCCACGCCGAGAGCTAAGACAGATAATTTAAAACAAGCACAAGAGGAGAACCGCACAAGACGGTAGGTGAGTAAAGATGATAAAATGTAGATCATGGAGTATGCTGTAGGAGACTAGGACCACCTTGACCACCATATCAAACATTTGCCCAAACCCCCCCACCATACCCACCGCGTGAAGGGCGTCACATTTCTTTCTCTGATTCATGTGTCTAAACCACTCACTAACCCTTACTCCACTCATCTCTGCCCTGCCAGACTCCCCTCAGCAACATTCCAGTCCCTAGCGCGCTTTGCTTGGCAAAGGAAACTAAGATCGACAGACAAGAGCAAGTGATCATGGGACATGAGGATTTACAGGCCGCGCCGCTCCTACCTCTATCCTGCCAAGACCTAAATAATCTGTTCTGGTTGAATTGCACTTTGTGGAATTAAGAGCTCTCTCTCTCTCGCCTCTCTCTAGCTCTCTCTCTCTCTTCTCTGTCTCTCTCTCTCCGCGCGTGCACACGGGTGTGTGTGTGTGTGTGTGGTGTGTGTGTGTGTGTGTGTGAGTGAAGTGTGTGTGTTGTGTGTGTGTGTGGCGCGCGCGCGTGTTGTGTGTGTGTGTTGTGTGTGTGAGTGGTGTGTGTGTGTGTTTGTGTGTGTGGTGTGTGTGTGTGTGTGTGGTGTGAGACAGACAGAGGAGACAGAGAGACAGTATGTGTGTGAGTTGTGTGTGTGTGTGTGTATGTGTGTGCGTTTCTGTTGTGTGTGTGTGTGGTGTGTGTGTGGTGTGTGTGTGGTGTGTGTGTGTTGAAGGAGAGAGAGAGTGTGGTGTGTGTGTGGTGGTGTGATGTGTGTGTCTGTGTGTGTGTGGCGCGCGCGCGCGCGCGCGCGCGGTGCGTGAGATGCGTGTGTGTGTGTGTGTGTGTGTGTGTGGTGTGTGTGTGGTGTGTGACAGACAGACAGACAGACAGGACAGACAGAGAGAGAGTATGTGCATGAGTGTGTGTGTGTGTGTTGTGTGTGGTGTGTGTGTGTTGTGTTTATTCTCTCGTAATGTTATTTGTTCGTATATTCTTCATTGGTGAACTTCCACGATTCCCTCTCTGCTCTTAAAAAAAACCAATTCTAACCATAACATGATTTATTCTGAGGCTGGATTTTTCTTTTTTTTGTTTTTGGTGGTTTTCATTTTCAGGAGCCATACACTATTCTCTTTAAAAAGGTCACACAACGAAAAGTGTTCTTGCCTGGATCTGCAGACACGTTGGTACTCAGCCAAAGAGCTTTGATGGCCAAATTGCCAAGAATACTACAACCTGAAGGAAAGGAAAACAATGCCATTCTAATCCTTGCAGATATATCAAACTCCAAGGCATAATTTGCGTAAGAAAAAACTGCCGGCTGTACTGCAGATTAAAAAAACAAAACAATCACATGAAACGATTTCTTGAAACCATCGATCATCAAAGTAGGCTTCAAAGTGTTCAGAAACCCGCTGATTTTCATCTTAAGATAAAAATTAGCCGCTTTGTGATTTGACTCATGCACTTACTGACGCACTGGATAGAGACACGAGGGTTTAAAAAACAAATGTGGTGATTTTCTGCGAGCCTTGCGTCTGCTGTGCTGAGTTCTCGTACAATTTCATCGGTATGTGGCACGCGGTTTTGTATTTCCACCGAGGACGACAATTTTAAGTGATACGCTGAAATATTTTGTAACGCTAGGCGTCAAAGTCAGATATGAACCAAAGCACAGCACCATACATAGTACTGAGATTCATTTGTACTGCGATTTATTTATACTCCTCGATTCTCTCCACCAACGGCAAGGCGCAGGCACAGGCTATCTGGTGAGGGAATGCTTAATGGCGGCAGCTTCCATTTGAAAGTTCTTTTACTTAGACTTAAGATTTTGATGCATGATTAATGTTTTGATTGGTTGTGTGCTGTTGAGTGTCGTTTATGAAACACAACAATTTAAAACACTAAACGCTAATCACTAAACACACACACACACACACACACACACACACACACACACACACACACACACTGACTGACTGACTGAAACCATTCACTGTCAGATTAACATAGTGTTGTACTGACAACACACACACACACACACACACACACACACACACACACACACACACACACACAAACACACACACACACACACACACACACACACACACACACACACACACACACACACACACCTGCGATTGTGACTGAAAAGGCTACAAAGGCAAACGTGAAGGCAGTTTTTTCTCAGTGTCCCCAAATCCAAAACTTGGAACAGACAACACCCGCAAGACACACCATGGTCTTAAGTCTCAAGGTTAAATATCTAATCCTAGCTGAAGTGATGTAGTAGACGCGACGCAAATAAACGCCCCAGACGGACGCTGAGGGAGGAAAGGAGGGAGAGGGGAAAGATGGACCTAGCTACCCCACAAAGGAGGCACCATGTTAAGGCAACGAAAAGACCCACTTTTATTGTAGTCTCCATCGGGTCTGGAAATCGCTCTGTCTATAAACACGGTGATGTATCACAGACCTAAATAGCTCTCTTTTCCTGTTCCAATCGTTCAAAGGATGATTGAAGAAACCGCTGTGTGTCTGGAGAACTCCTTGGTAGGTCAAATTGTCTCTGCGGTTCTGAGAATTAAATGTACGAAAAAAAAAACCGAAGCCTTGAGGAAAGCTCCAAATAAAGATTACTATTAAGTCTAACATGCTGTGTAAGAACGTACTGTGATGGGAACATGTACATGCCTATCTGTACATAGGATCAGATACATATGTGTATCTTTACACAATGTATGTACGTTTCATATCACCGGTACAAGGCGCCAAGCCATCAAACAGTGCTTGAAACCACATGAATGTATGGTGACAGTAAATAAACAAAACTATGTTTGCATAGCTACGTAACAAGATCTAAGGGTCTTGCTAAAAACAGTCCTCCAGGGAAATGCTGAAGGTGAGAGCCAGAAGAAGAAAAAAAAAAGTACTTTGGTAGAATGGACAGGAAGACCGGTTACAAAGATCTAAGCCATATCACAAAACCCAAAGAACTGAAGCCACCTGTGAACAGTTCAGCAGCGCGGCCCCCTAATCACTCTTCACGGTGTAAAGTGTTTCGGCACAGATTCCATTGCCTTGCATTCACGTAAGATTATTCGATTCTATAATGGGAGTTCCCCAGAACGTCAGAGCATTTCTTGAATTGTGAGACTACAGATGGTGCGTGGGAGAGAGGCGAAGAAAGATACAGAGGATGGAGGAGGATTGACGGGGTGCAGCGGGGACAGGTGCAGTCGTTAACAATCCATCACTTGATGTGAACGATTGATATGTTACAGACCAGTTTCAAACCTGTCCTTGCAGTCAAAAATGCCGGGTAAAGTTGTGCTTCACTATCTCACCTCACTCTTGTCTGATCGAAACTGACTCTGTATTCACCAGTCTACATAAAGGTCTGGTGACAACATTGTCCTCCTTCGCATTCTCAAAGACATTTTACGTCACTAGGCAAAGATGAAGTACTTGATCTTATGCTTCGAAACTTGTTTGGTGCTTTTAATACAATATAATATGAAATTCTTGTCTGCCGTCTTTAATATTTTTTTTCTTATTCAAGATGCTTCCCTGCATTTTAACCCCCTTATTGTGTGAAAGAAAACAATTTGTTGTCGTTGAAGATCAAAAGTCTGCAGAAAGTATTCCTGAGTTTGGTATGCTCCTGGGCTTCGTGTTTCATTGCGAAACTTTCAGTTCGTCACAAAATGGTTGCAGTATAGAATTTCATCATCCTGAATCATCTTGGAACTAAAACAAAACTATCTGAAACACATCAAGAATGCTTTCAGAAAGTCAAAAATAGTCGGAAAAGAACAAATTGACAGACGATGATAAAATAGAGACTATTAGATTCCGCTTCCACCAGCATTATTCCAATTCTTCTAACAACTATTTCATTCAGCAGCATCTACATTGAATTTTCTCATACAGGAAAAAAATATCAGATTTCTGCTGGATGATAATCTGACATGAAAGTGTCATGCCTTGAAAACATGTAAAGCAGCTTACATGGAAATCAGACGCATCAGTTCCATTCGACAACACCAGACGCATCAGTTCCATTTGCCACTATCCTACTGTTGATTCAACCAGAAAGCAAGTCAGCATTGTCATCCTGCCCAGACTGGACTATGGTCATTTCGTCCTAGCCAACCATGCTCGGACACTCACAAAACCATTCCAGCCTTTCCAGAATGTTGCTGCCGTGCGCATTTACGTCTCTCGTGAGACCACGCACATCAGGCCGTTTCTTACAGAACGTTATTGGCTTCCAGTTGAACAGAACATTCAGTGCAAGATATTCTGTCTGTGCTTTCAGGTTAATACTGGAAAGGGTTGTCTGTATTTGAACTATTCAAAACCTGCACTCCATCCAAAACTCTTTGCTGTTCTGCTACCCAAATCCCCCTACAATCAGACTAAAACACGATGGGTGCACCCTTTGCGCCAGAGTCAGCCAGTTCTGCGTTTTTCCATCCGCCATTGTTCTTCTTTCCCTGCAATCAAATCGAATGTTAAAAACCCACCGCCAAAGGCAAGCACTAGGACAGCTCCTCGTGGACTCTCTCTCTCTCTCTCTCTCTCTCTCTCTCTCTCTCTCTCTCTCTCTCTCTCTCTCTTTTTTTCGTACATGTCTTTGTGTGAACCCCCGCTTGTGTTAATTTGGGAGCGCGCGCGCGCGCGCGTGTGTGTGTGTGTGTGTGTGTGTGTGTGTGTGTGTGTGTGTGTGTGTGTGTGTGTGTGCCTGTGAATATTCTGTTAACATGCATTCAACATGTTTTATGGGTTAAATGATGGAAAGATGCCGCATGATCCTAAATGCAATGTAAGCTGTATGACGTATTGTGTAATTTGTCTACTTACTGTCATTAATTCTTAATGTTTGTGTGAATTATCTTGCCTTCACAGAGAAATATATACACATCACTTGTGACCAGGAGAGCTTTGTCGTCTTAAAGAAGGATATGTTACTTGTGAAACTGGAGAGCAGTAGGAGTAGTAGTACTTTAATTTTATGTCGTTTCACAAAGTCATGTGACATTAGACTACATTTCTGTTTACAGACAGGGACAAAATACACATCTGGACAGTCGGGGTTTAGACTACATTTCTGTTTACAGACAGGGACAAAATATCGCCTGTGATCTGAACAGTTTGTCTTAAGTGGGGCGGAAAAATATTCACAGTAAATTGTAGAGCTATGTCTTCACAGAGGACCGATAATGCTTGTGAGATTAATAGCTTGCGACGTGGCAAGCTCTGTCTTCAGTGAGAAGTATAGGTGACACCTGTGACTTGCAGAAAATTGTATTTAGAGAGGGCATATATTGTTATTGACTTTATAGCTTTGTTTTCGTTTAGTTGACGGAATGTTATTTGTGAATGGGAGAGCTTTGTCACCACTGAGAAAGGTGGATAAAGCTTGCGGCTTGAAGAACAATGTCTTCATAGAGAATCGCATGGACTAGGAGCGCCAGATGATATGCTTACAGACCACCACATTTTCAAGATGACGCGGTGTCTTTTCATGGCAGGCATAGACAGCACAGGTCCTATTTGACTAAAGCTGTCATTTTTGGTTCATTATGAACTTATGGCATAATAAAGTTACGGCACCTCAGATTATCCACTTCTTCCAAAACCATCCGTTCAACGTAAAGCTGTCAGCTGAATATAGCCTAGAGGTGTTGAACAAGGTCTGGGTTTCCTTTGACCTGACTCACCTTCGGTTCCACCTGGTAGTGAATGTTCAGAGTTCTGCTTTGCTGCTTCACACAACAGGTCGGTTGTCATCAGTATAACGCTAGTTGTGTAAAGACTGCCTTGCAACAAATAAGGTCTTTAAAAAGGAGGAAGCCTTGAGGCACTCCTGTAGGTTGTTCGAAAGAAGTTTCACATTCTCTTTATGCAAGAAGCATCTTTACCCACTATCTCACAAAGTGCAGCTAACGTACCTCATACACAGATTTGAAATCTGAAGTTCACAGTTATATTCAAAACCTCTGGCGAGCAAAATCAAACTTACGAACGGTGCGATCTGTCAAGGGTGGTCTTAAGGAAGAAGCGGATATGCGTCCATCACATTTAGGCCACTCGTTTGTCTCCTACTCATTTTTTTCGAAAAACGAAGCGAAGAATCTCCTCGCAGAATACCATGTAATGATCCATTTACTATGAAACAGACGCTCACAGAGTGTCAGGATTGACATTTAGTTTCTTTTCGAGCAGACGTTATGAAAACCTTGTTCATGTATGCTCCACCATGTGTCACATTTTATTTCCAGTTTCTAGCAGGAGGTAAATATTGTTCATTTCATATGAGTTTTGATTGTGGATAATACATTTACGTTTTCACTCGTTTTGTGTATTTCTGGAATAAACTGTTCCTTTTCAAAGGAAGATATATATGGGAATCAATTTTGATAATGAGACAGCACAGATATGACCCCCACGGACCTAGGGCTATATAAAACCAGGAATCGATAGAATGCTGTTTGCGAAAAAAAAGTTATTTCAAAGTTGCATAAGCA
>JADBJO010031558.1:2500-5000 GCA_016801955.1 Conus betulinus | reverse complement strand
ATGTGAACGAATTGATATGTTACAGACCAGTTTCAAACCTGTCCTTGCAGTCAAAAATGCCGGGTAAAGTTGTGCTTCACTATCTCACCTCACTCTTGTCTGATCGAAACTGACTCTGTATTCACCAGTCTACATAAAGGTCTGGTGACAACATTGTCCTCCTTCGCATTCTCAAAGACATTTTACGTCACTAGGCAAAGATGAAGTACTTGATCTTATGCTTCGAAACTTGTTTGGTGCTTTTAATACAATATAATATGAAATTCTTGTCTGCCGTCTTTAATATTTTTTTTTTTCTTATTCAAGATGCTTCCCTGCATTTTAACCCCCTTATTGTGTGAAAGAAAACAATTTGTTGTCGTTGAAGATCAAAAGTCTGCAGAAAGTATTCCTGAGTTTGGTATGCTCCTGGGCTTCGTGTTTCATTGAAACTTTCAGTTTCGTCACAAAATGGTTGCAGTATAGAATTTCATCATCCTGAATCATCTTGGAACTAAAACAAAACTATCTGAAACACATCAAGAATGCTTTCAGAAAGTCAAAAATAGTCGGAAAAGAACAAATTGACAGACGATGATAAAATAGAGACTATTAGATTCCGCTTCCACCAGCATTATTCCAATTCTTTAACACAACTATTTCATTCAGCAGCATCTACATTGAATTTTCTCATACAGGAAAAAAATATCAGATTTCTGCTGGATGATAATCTGACATGAAAGTGTCATGCCTTGAAAACATGTAAAGCAGCTTACATGGAAATCAGACGCATCAGTTCCATTCGACAACACCAGACGCATCAGTTCCATTTGCCACTATCCTACTGTTGATTCAACCAGAAAGCAAGTCAGCATTGTCATCCTGCCCAGACTGGACTATGGTCATTTCGTCCTAGCCAACCATGCTCGGACACTCACAAAACCATTCCAGCCTTTCCAGAATGTTGCTGCCGTGCGCATTTACGTCTCTCGTGAGACCACGCACATCAGGCCGTTTCTTACAGAGAACTTATTGGCTTCCAGTTGAACAGAACATTCAGTGCAAGATATTCTGTCTGTGCTTTCAGGTTAATACTGGAAAGGGTTGTCTGTATTTGAACTATTCAAAACCTGCACTCCATCCAAAACTCTTTGCTGTTCTGCTACCCAAATCCCCCTACAATCAGACTAAAACACGATGGGTGCACCCTTTGCGCCAGAGTCAGCCAGTTCTGCGTTTTTCCATCCGCCATTGTTCTTCTTTCCCTGCAATCAAATCGAATGTTAAAAACCCACCGCCAAAGGCAAGCACTAGGACAGCTCCTCGTGGACTCTCTCTCTCTCTCTCTCTCTCTCTCTCTCTCTCTCTCTCTCTCTCTCTCTCTCTCTCTCTCTCTCTCTCTCTCTCTCGTTTTTTTCGTACATGTCTTTGTGTGAACCCCCGCTTGTGTTAATTTTGGGAGCGCGCGCGCGCGCGCGTGTGTGTGTGTGTGTGTGTGTGTGTGTGTGTGTGTGTGTGTGTGTGTGTGTGCGTGTGTGTGTGTGTGTGTGCCTGTGAATATTCTGTTAACATGCATTCAACATGTTTTGGGGGTAAATGATGGAAAGATGCCGCATGATCCTAAATGCAATGTAAGCTGTATGACGTATTGTGTAATTTGTCTACTTACTGTCATTAATTCTTAATGTTTGTGTGAATTATCTTGCCTTCACAGAGAAATATATACACATCACTTGTGACCAGGAGAGCTTTGTCGTCTTAAAGAAGGATATGTTACTTGTGAACTGGAGAGCAGTAGGGAGTAGTAGTACTTTAATTTTATGTCGTTTCACAAAGTCATGTGACATTAGACTACATTTCTGTTTACAGACAGGGACAAAATATCGCCTGTGATCTGGACAGTTTGTCTTAAGTGGGGCGGAAAAATATTCACAGTAAATTGTAGAGCTATGTCTTCACAGAGGACCGATAATGCTTGTGAGATTAATAGCTTGCGACGTGGCAAGCTCTGTCTTCAGTGAGAAGTATAGGTGACACCTGTGACTTGCAGAAAATTGTATTTAGAGAGGGCATATATTGTTATTGACTTTATAGCTTTGTTTTCGTTTAGTTGACGGAATGTTATTTGTGAATGGGAGAGCTTTGTCACCACTGAGAAAGGTGGATAAAGCTTGCGGCTTGAAGAACAATGTCTTCATAGAGAATCGCATGGACTAGGAGCGCCAGATGATATGCTTACAGACCACCACATTTTCAAGATGACGCGGTGTCTTTTCATGGCAGGCATAGACAGCACAGGTCCTATTTGACTAAAGCTGTCATTTTTGGTTCATTATGAACTTATGGCATAATAAAGTTACGGCACCTCAGATTATCCACTTCTTCCAAAACCATCCGTTCAACGTAAAGCTGTCAGCTGAATATAGCCTAGAGGTGTTGAACAAGGTCTGGGTTTCCTTTGACCTGACTCACCTTCGGTTCCACCTGGTAGTGAATGTTCAGAGTTCTGCTTTGCTGCTTC
>JADBJO010031557.1:15000-16626 GCA_016801955.1 Conus betulinus | reverse complement strand
AGAGAGAGGCGAGGAGAAACACATGCAACACGTACATAACACACTCTGATAGTTGGCGCAGACAACCATTAGGAGACATCTCGACATATAGACACATACGCGTCTGCGCTGCTGCTCGATCAGAAATCTGGTAAATAATATCGACCTGACTACTCATAAGATTATTCTTTCAGTCTCAGTTAGTAGTCTGTTACATTAGCTATATATAAGGTGCTATGGTCCTGTACCTGTACCAAGATGGCATTATATAAGTTTATAGGAATACGTAACACCCAGACGTTACAGTGATGTGTTTGTGTGATGAAACTCTCTCTCTCTCTCTTCTCTCTCTCTCTCTATATCTCTCTCTATCTCTATCTCTCTCTCTCTCTCTGTCCGTGCATGTGTGCGTGTGGTGGCTAGTGAGTGAGTGATGTGAAGTTTCGTGAGGTGCGTGTGTGTGTGTGTATGTGGGTGTGGGTTGTGGTGTGTGTGTCGTGGGTGTGTGCGTGCGTGCGTGTGTTGGGCGCGCGCGCACGGGATCAGTGTGATGCGTGTGGTGGTGTGTGTGTGAGTGTGAGTGGTGAGTGTGTGAGATGTGTGTTGTGGGGGCGTGCGCAGACGCATTGTGGCCGCCGCGCGCGCGCTGTCTGTTTATGTGTGTGTGACCAAAATTCAGCCACCAGGAAAACCGTAATCGAAAAGAATCCGTTATAAGAAAGAAAGAATAGACCAAGAAAACAAAGAAAAAAAAAAGAGAGAAAGAATAAAAAAAGAGGGGGGGGGGGGGGGGGGGGGGGGGGGGGGGGGGGGGGGGGGAAGGGGGGGGGGGGGGGGGGGGGGGGGGGGGAAGATAGGGGAGGAAGGGGGGGGGAAAGAAAAAAAGAAACTCACAAAGAAATCGAAGATCCCTTAATCATCCCAGTTGTACATAAACTCAGACCCTTGACACCAGACTTCAAAGTCCAAACCGATCAGAGAGAGAGAGAGAGAGAGACGAACAGAGAGAGAGAGAGACCTGAGAGAGGAGTGAGAGAGGAGGGAGGAGAGGAGAGAGAGGAGAGATGAGAGAGAGACGAGAGAGAGAGAGAGAGAGAGAGACAGACTGACAGACAGACAGACAGACAGACAGGCAGACAGAGACACAGAGAGAGAAGACAGGATAGCGAGATACAGAGAGAAAGGCAGACAGACAGATAGAGAGAGAGACCGACAGGACAGACAGACAGACAGACAGACAGAGAGAGAGAGACGAGAGAGAGAGGGAGGAGAGAGGAGAGAGGAGAGAGAGAGGGGGACCTGCCAATGAGCTGTAGTCCAGATGGCGGCAGGTGACGGAGAAGGAAGATCAAAGACAAAATCAAAGAAAGTAGCAGCAAAGAGGAATATTCGTGGCAAAGGCATTCCCAGAAGGTAGGGAGGGGTCCAGTCTGAGGGAGAAACAGCCCCTGTTGTGGGCCCAGATGCGTCTGCTGCTTTCAGTGTTCATCCCATATTCAGGCTGTGGAGAGGTCTGTGTGGTGAGCAGGGATGGAATTACTCTTAGCATGAAACAGAGAGCTCAATAGAGACTGCGGCTAATAGTTCCACTTCCGTTGTCATCATATTCGTGAAGAAGAGACGGTTCTATATGTCGTCTTGTGTCGT
>JADBJO010031557.1:0-2500 GCA_016801955.1 Conus betulinus | reverse complement strand
AAGACATCAGGTGCTGTGGGAAGACATCAGGTGGTATGGGAACACATCAGGTGCTGTGGGAAGACATCAGGTGGTATGGGAAGACATCAGGTGGTATGGGAAGACATCAGGTGCTGTGGGAAGACATCAGGTGGTATGGGAAGACATCAGGTGCTGTGGAAAGACATCAGGTGCTGTGGGAAGACATCAGGTGGTATGGGAAGACATCAGGTGGTATGGGAAGACATCAGGTGGTGTGGGAAGACATCAGGTGCTGTGGGAAGACATCAGGTGGTATGGGAAGACATCAGGTGCTGTGGGAAGACATCAGTTGGTATGGGAAGACATCAGGTGCTGTGGGAAGACATCGGGTGGTATGGGAAGACATCAGGTGCTGTGGGAAGACATCGGTTGGTGGTATGGGAAGACATCAGGTGGTATGGGAAGACATCAGGTGGTATGGGAAGACCTCGGGTGGTGTGGGAAGACATCAGGTGCTATGCGAAGACATCAGGTGCTGTGGGAAGACTTCAGGTGCTAAGGGAATAGTGTTTTTATAGATCTATGGGGACTGGTTAATTCTTAGTTTAGTTTAGTTTTTTCTCCAGTTTTTTCCCATATTTGCTGGTATTCCATTTCATCCCGGCAGGCACTTAATGCATACTTCTTTTTTTTTTTTTTTTTTTTTTTTTCGTTTGCTTGTTTCATTTGGTTTCTTTTTTTTTTTTGCGTTGTTGATTTTTATTAGAGCGTTTTATTCAGTTGCCGTCACTAGTACTGGTGCTGTTATATATATATATATATATATATATATATATATATATATATATATATATTATATATATATATATAATATATATATATATATATATATATATCTGTGTGTGTGTGTGTGTCAGTCTGTCTCCCTCTCTCTCTCTCTCTCTCTCTCTCTCTCTCTCTCTCTCTCTCTCTCTTTTCTCTGTGTGTGTGGTGTGTGTGTGTGTGTGTGTGTGTGTGTGTGTGTGTTGTGTGTGTGTTGTGCGCGCGCTTGCTTGCGAGACTACACGTGCACACAACCATGTATTAATTTGAAAATGCCCTTAGGCAAGAAAAGCATCCCTGACGTGACACCATGTCAGCGATGGTAGTGGACACACTGCAAAATATGCATGAGACCTGGCAGTCGGCCACTCCGGTCCGGTCACTAGGGATGAGGAGGAGGAGGGTGAGGTGGGGATGGAGGCAGAGGTGAGTGGTGAGAGGATTGGGAGGGGGGGGGGAGGGCAGAGAGTGGACAGAGAGTGTGACCAACCACAAACCTGGCCTGGAAGATGCATGGGAACATACAGCTGGTCAGTCAGTCAGCTGAGGTGGGGTCATTATTGGCCGCACGCGAGGTCCCTCTCCCCCTCTCTCTCTCTCTCTCCTCTCTCTCTCTGGCCTTGTTGGTTTTGTTTTTGTCCTGTCTGCTTCTTCGTGTTGTGTCTTCATCCTTTCTGCTTATCGTTTGTTCAATCTTGATCACTTTCACATTTCCATACCGTTTGATATGTTTTCAACATTTTGTTAATATGTTCTTGTTGTTTTGTTCTGTCCTTATTGAAAGTTTGTTTTGTTGTCTTCGTCTTTTCCTTTATCGTTTGTGTCGTCCTTGTTGTTTTAGTTTCAAAGACCGAAGTGACCGAGGGCGGAAAATGAAGCTAAATTTAGGCAAAAAAATGGGGTTAGTTACCGCCAAGGACACAGATAACAGAGTACAGGACAAAACACAATGCATTTTTGACCAATTTGTCTTCTTCAGGCAAAAACAAACAAGAATTGGATTAATAAAAACGAAGGACGAGAAACCACTTACCGTTTCATATTCGGCGCAAAATGGCTGTTGGATGAAAACGAGGCCGTTAAGGAGGGGGATCACGGGAGTTGAAGTAGAAGAGAAATAGTGGCGACGTGTGGTAAAAAATGCTAAAATGGTGATAATAGTGGCCAGAGGGATACTGAAGAAGTGTTTTCGTTTTTTTCTTTTTTTTTTTTTTTTTTTTTTTTTTTTAATAAGAAGGGGGGTGGGGGGGTGGGATTGGAAATAGTAAGGGTTTTTTTTTTTGTTATGTACTTATTGTTTAATGGTATGATATATTAGTGACGGTAGAGATTACGGGGATTGGTAAGGAATAGAAACGATTAAAATTTAAAAAAAAAAACTAAATGGGTGGTACCTGTCAAGATAGTAGTTACATGTGGGGTCTGGACAATGGTAGTGATGATTGGAAAGGAATGGGGACAATGATAGTGATGATTGGAAAGGAATGTGGACAATGATAGTGATGATTGGAAAGAATGTGGACAATGATAGTGATGATTGGAATGGACGTGATCAATGGGTGAGGATGCTATCGTTGTTGGAAAAAAGAAAAAAAAAGGGGAGGGAGAGGGTAAGGGGGGAGGGGGGAGCGCATATCTCTCCGGCCCTCTTGTTGTTTAGTCTGTCCTTATCGTTTGCTTTATCCGATCCATTTTTCTTATTCTGATCACTTGTTGT
>JADBJO010031556.1:10000-16627 GCA_016801955.1 Conus betulinus | reverse complement strand
ATTTACTGTTTATAAACTCACACATGAAATTCTATCTGAATCAGCTTTGAAAAACGAGTCTGAATCAACTTTAGGGGGAGTACTTCTCTTGGCCGGTCCCAGAAGTACCCCCTCGCATATTTCCTTTATTAATGTGTTCAGGTTTGTTACTTAATGGATAGAAACTCATACATGGACATTCTATCTGAATCAACAATGAAATATTCTCTGAATCAACTTTAAGGGGAGTACATCTGGAGCCGCATCAAAGTTACCTCTTGGAGTACATTTGGGCTGGGTCCAGATGCACTTCTGGGAGTCATTCTGGTGCGGGGGGGGGGGGGGGGGGGGGGGGGGGGGATCAGGGGTCAGTTTGGGACTGGTACCAAACGTACTCCCCTGTCTAAAGGAATTATCGTTATAAGATAGTTACATAAAACAAACATTTAATTTTGCAAAGTTGTCAATAGGGGGGAGTACTTCAGGGACAAAGGGGAGGTACTGTCCCAGAAGTAGTCCCGGGAGTCATTCTGGCGCGCGGGCCCAGAGTACTCCCGGGAGTACTTCTGGGCGGGGAGTGCTTCGGGGTGTTACACCGGGTCAAGCTAACTCTCCAGGAGGGCTGTTCTGGGCTGGTGCCAGATTAACCCCCAGGTGTGGGGTTGTTTAGGGGCAGGTCCAGTTTAACTCTCCAGGGGGCTGTTCTGGGCTAGTGCCAGATTAACTCCTCAGGTGGGGGCTGTTTTTGGGGTAAGTCCAGTTTAACTCTCTAGGGGGCTGTTTTGGCTAGTACCAGATTCACTGCCCAGGAGGGGGAGCTGTTCTGGGCTGGGTCCAGATTAACTCTCTAGGGTGCCTGTTCTGGGCTAGTACCAGAGAGTGGTGGACCTGGCCCAGAACAAACCTCCTCCTGGGAGTTAATATTGTAACAGCCTAGAATATTTCCCCTGGAAAGTTAAACTGGAGTACTTTCTGGGCGGGGAGTGCTTTCGGGGTGTTACACCGGGTCAAGCTAACTCTCCAGGAGGGCTGTTCTGGGCTGGTGCCAGATTAACTCCCCAGGTGTGGGGTTGTTTAGGGGCAGGTCCAGTTTAACTCTCCAGGGGGCTGTTCTGGGCTGGTGCCAGATTAACTCCTCAGGTGGGGGCTGTTTTGGGGTAGGTCCAGTTTAACTCTCTAGGGGGCTGTTTTGGGCTAGTACCAGATTCACTGCCCAGGAGGGGAGCTGTTCTGGGCTGGGTCCAGATTAACTCTCTAGGGGGTGGGCCTGTTCTGGGCTAGTACCAGATTAACTCCCTAGGTGGGGGGATGTTTTGATGCAGGTCCAGTTTAACTCTCTGGAGGGTGGGGATGGGGGGGGGCTGTTTTGGGCTGGTGCCAAGGGGGGGGGGGGGGGGGGGGGCTGTTCTGAGCCAGATCCAGTTTAACTTTCCAGGGAAATATTCTAGGCTGTTGCAATATTAACTCCCCAGGAGGAGGTTTGTTCTGGGCCAGGTCCAGTTTTACTCTCCAGGAGGCTGTTCTGGGCTGGGTGCCAGATAAACTCTCCAGTAGGGGGGGGTGTTCTGGGCCAGGTCCAGTTTAAACTCACCAGGGGGGCTGTTCTGGGCTGGTGCCAGATTTACTCTCCCGGATGGGGGGGGGGTGTTGTAGATTAGGTTCAGGTTCAGTTATCGCTCCAGTAGGGCTGTTCTGATCTAGTGCCAGATTAATTAACTCCCCAAGATGAAGGGCTGTTCTGGGACCTTGTCTAGTTTAACTCTCCAGGGGGCTGTTTCCATGACGGTGCCAGATTAACTCCCCTGGAGGGGGGGGGGTTGTTCTAGGACAGGTGCAGTTTAACTCTTCAGATGGGCTGTTCTGGGCTGGTGCCAGATGAACTCCCCAGGAGAGGGGGTGAGGCTGTTTTTGTGCCAGGGCTAGTTCTACTCTCCAGGGAGGCCTGCACTGGGCTGGAGCCAGATTCACTCCCCAGGATGGGGGGGGGGGGGGGGGGGGCTGCTCCAGCCCAGGTCCAGTTTAACTCTCGGGCTGTGTGTGTGTGGTGTGTGTGTGTGTGGTGGGGGGGGGGGGGGGGGGGGCTCTGTTTTGGGCCGGTGCCAGATTAACTCCCCAGGAGGGGCAGGGGGCTCTCCTGGGCCTTGTCTAGTTTAACTCTCCAGGGGGGGGGGGGGGGGGGAGGCTGTTCCATGATGGTGTCAGATTAACTTCCCTGCAGGGGGCTGTTCTGGCACAGGTGCAGCATAACTCTCCAGAGGGGCTGTTCTGGGCTGGTGCCAGATTAACTCCCCAGTAGAGGGGGTCGGGGGGGGGGGGGGGGGGGGGGTGCTGTTTTGTGCCAGGGTCACTTTAACTTTCCAGGGAGGCCTGTACCAGGCTGGAGCCAGATAAAGTCCCCAGGAGGGGGGCTGGTGGCGGGCTGTTCTAGGTCACGTTCAGTTTAACTCTCTAGGGGGGCTGTTTCGGGCCAGTGCCAGATTAACTGCCCAGGAGGGGAAATGGGCTGTTCCGGGCCTTGTCTAGTTTAACTCTCCGGCGGGGGGGTGGGGGGGGGGGTGGGGGGCTGTTCCATGACGGTGCCAAATTAACTCTCTCTGGAGGGGGTTGTTCTGGGACAGGTGCAGTTTAACTCTCCCGAGGGGCTGTTCTGGGCTGGTGCCAGATTAACTCCCCAGGAAGGGAGGGGGGATCTTGTTTTGTGCCAGGGCCAGTTTAACCCCAGGGGAGGCCTGTACCAGGCTGGAGCCAGATTAACTCCCCAGGAAAGGAGGGGTGGGGGGGGGGGGGAACTGTTAAAGGCCAAGTCCAATTTAACTCTCTTGGGGGACTGTTTGGGGGCCAGTGCCAGATTAACTCCCCAGGAAGGGGGGGAGAGGGCTGTTCTGGCCCTTGTCTAGTTTAACTTCCAGAGGAGGGGGGTGGGGGTGGGGCTGTTCCATGACGGTGCCAGTTTAACTCCCTTGGAGGGGGCTGTTCTAGGACAGATGCAGATTAACTCTCCAGAGGGGCCGTGTACCAGGCTGGACCATTTTAACTCCCCAGGAAAATGGGGGGGGGGGGGGGGGGGGGGGGGGGCCTGCTCTAAAACCAGGTCCAGTTTAACTCTCTTGGAGGGCAGATTTGGGCCGGTGTCAGATTAACTCCCCAGGAAGGGAGGGGCTTGTTCTGGGCCTTGTCTAGTTTAACTCTCCAGGTGTGGTGTGGTGTGTGGGGGGGGGGGGGGGGGCTGTTCTGGCTGGTGCCAGATTAACTCCCCTGGAGGGAGAGGTGGTGGGGGGGGGGGGGGCGCTGTTTGCCCAGGGCCAGTTTAACTCTCCAGGGGCCCTGTACCAGGCTGGAACCATTTTAATTCCCCCAGGAAAATGGGGAGGGGGGTGGGGCTGCTCTAAACCAGGTCCAGTTTTACTCTCTTGGAGGGCAGATTTGGGCTGGTGTCAGATTAACTCCCCAGGAGGGGAGGTGGCTGTTCTGGGGCTTGTCTGTTTTTAACTCTCCAGGGGGGATGTTTCATTATGGGTGCCTGCCAGATTAACTCCCCAGGAGGAGGCTGTTCTAGGACAGGGTGCAGTTCTAACTCTCAAGTGGGGTGTTCTGGGCTGGTGCCAGATGCCCAGATTAACTCCCTATAGAGAGGGGGTGGGGGGGGCCTTGTTTTGTGCCCAGGATCAGTTTACCCCCCCAGGGAGGCCTGTACCAGGCTGG
The DNA here is from genome assembly GCA_016801955.1 of Conus betulinus. Taxonomy (NCBI): domain Eukaryota; kingdom Metazoa; phylum Mollusca; class Gastropoda; order Neogastropoda; family Conidae; genus Conus; species Conus betulinus. The sequence goes on along the minus strand of JADBJO010031556.1, from coordinate 12,946 downwards.
AGCCAGATTAACTCCCCAGAACGGAGGGAGAGAGAGAGAGGGAGAGAGAGAGAGATGAGAGAGAGAGAGAGGAGAGAGAGCCGAGGAGAGAGGAGAGAGAGGAGAGAGAAGGGGGGGGAGAGACGAGAAGGGGGGGGGGACGTGGGGGACTGCACTAGGCCAAGTCCAGTTTAACTCTCTAGGGGGGCTGTTTGGGGCAGTGCCAGATTGACTCCCCAGAAGGGGGGAGGCGGCTGTTTGGGCCTTTGTCTAGTTTAACTCTCCGGGGGTGGAGGGGGGGGGGGGGGGACTGTTCCATAACGGTGCCAGATTAACTCCCCTAGAGTGGTGCTGTTTCTAGGACAGGTCAAGTTTAACTCTCCAGAGGGGGTGTTTCTGGGCTGATGCCAGAGTAACTCCCCAGGAGGGGAGAGGTGGTGGGTGGGGGGGTGGGGGGGGGGGTTTATATTTATATATATATATATATATATATATATATATATATATATATATATATATATCTATATATATATTATATATAAACCCAGACATATACCAATTTAGAAGAAAAGAACAATGTCGTTTTTGTTTGTTTGTTTGTTTGTTTTTGTTTTTACTCCCAGTTCTTATAGAACAGGGAGTACTTTAGAATGGGAACGAAGAAATGCTGGTCTGAGTGTGTGTCTGTGTGTCCATGGTCAAAATGTGTTCCACTCGCTCCAGAAAAAAACTACTGGGCCGATCTTTCTGAAAATTTGTAGGTATTACTTCACTATGGGTCAAGGATCCATGAAACCATCTTAGCTTCAGGTCTTTTTTCTGTCGAATTTTGTGAAAAGTTTTAAAACCATATAACTTGCTTCTATAATCTTACATTCCATTTATTGCAAAAACCTGGTTCTGTTGTATCCTGATTTAATAAACCGTAGTAATGTGAGGCTCCTTTTGAAACTGAACAGATTTCAGTTAATAATTACTTGTCCTACTTTCCTCACAGTATTTCGTTTTCTAGACCCGTTTCTCTCGAATACTTTTTCACAGCACTAACAACGTAGCCATTGTATGTTACAAATCCGTATTGACACGATATTATGATTACAGAACAAAGGTTCTGAACAGACTTCTTTACGCAGTGTTAACACGAACCATCTTGCCTGTCTCTCTGTAAGCGTCGAATACATCTCTCTTGAAACTTATTTAGTTTATCACTCTGTGGCAGATCAGACCCTAGTTTGTTGATAATTTCTGCTTTTTCATACACCGAAACAAGCACTTTCTTCAATTTATGTTAACTTGATAAGATTTTTTACGAACCCAAGTTATTTTAAAGCATTTATATGCTTCTTTATGTTTTTGGTATTCCGATTCCCCCTGTTCTATACTTTTCACAGACTTTTTTCCTGTTAATTCTGTCTCTTTTTTTTTGCCCCAGACGAACTTAAATATAAAGTTCGGGATTTTTTCATCAATTATATAATCTGGTGGGTTTTGGTAAATAATGTCCATAGATGGGTTAGTTTAGAAAGCATCACAGATTTTAAAGCACCGCTACTCTGCTGAGAGGCGTTATCTGTTTTCTGAGCCAAGTTTTATACAGTGCTCTAATTTCTGCAAAACTTTTCTTCAAGGTTCATAATTTCGCATTGTTTTAAATCACAGTAAAACCAGATGCCCAAGATTTTAAATTTGGGAGGGTTCCACTTTATGTTCAAAATGTGACATATACTTAACAGGGGAATTTCGTTACTACCTAGCCATACTGCATTTTTGTTTGTTTGTTTGTTTGTTTGTTTTTGTTTTTCTGCTTTTAGTATGAGCTCATGCACTCTTCCAAAATGTTCAATAATTCAAATAAATTCCTCAAAATGATATTCGATCTCACTCTAGCAATAGTTCAGTATCATCTACGTACTGTGGTATCTTTTTTTTAATCATGGGCTACTTGAAATCCCTTTATACTTTTTATTTTTGTTTTATCAAATTTGCCAAAATCTCAACACACATCACAAATAAATATGGAGAGATTGGGCCCACCTTGACGGCATCCCCTCTCAACAGGGAACCACTCAGCCAATTTCCCATTCACAGACACAGTTGACTTAATATTTGTATAACATGTATGTATCCATTGACAGAAGCTTGGACCAAAGCCAAAGGCATGTAATACTTTAAACATAAAATCATAACTTACACTGTCAAAATACTTTTTCAAAATCCAGGCAAAGAAGTAAACCAGTTTTTTTTTTTTTTTTTTTTTTTTTTTTTTTTTTAATTACAATCATTAAATCAAGTAAGTCATCTATAAGACGAATATTATCTCCCAAATACCTGTTAGGAATAAACCCAGTCTGGTCTTCATTGATGATAGAAGGAAGTACATGTTTTAATCGGTTAGCTATACAAGTAGATCCTATTTTGTACACAACATTCAAAAGCGAGATGGGTCTCCATTTTTTTTTTTAATCTGGTCTTTAGGTTTGTCGCCCTTTGGGATACATACAATAACACCTTCTTTTTTTGTTGATGACAATTCCATTGTATCAAATCCATCATTGATAGCTCTCACAACGTATGGACCAAGTTGCAGCCAGAAAAAAAAAAAAAATAAAAAAAAAGAAAGAAAAGAAAAAACGAAAAAACTGTGAAACCATCGCTCCAGGACTTTTCATATTTGACATATTTTTGAGAGCAGCACCCGCTTCTTCTAAAGTATTTTTTCCCCTCCAAAGACGTTCTCTGACCCTCAGTTAACGTTGGCAAGTCTTTTACTAAATCAATAATTTCACAGGGCTCTACACCGTTTTTAGAATACAATTTTCTGTAAAAGTTATTAACTTCCTGTGCAATTTCATCGTTATCATTTAAAGTAGTACCGTCATCATGCGTAAGTTTGATTATATTCTTATTAACGTAATTCCGTTTTTCAAGTCCACACAAAAATATATTAGTTATCTTTTCCCCTTCTGC
>JADBJO010031556.1:0-5000 GCA_016801955.1 Conus betulinus | reverse complement strand
CAGATGTTATGGACGGTAAAGAAGATTGTGTTAGAATGTGTGCTGTTGTGGATGGGCTGAAAGAAGAAATGAGTAGAATGCATGATGAGGTTGACAGATTGGAGGAATTCTCACGTCGAGATAACCTCCGTATGTTTGGTGTTGCCCCTGTTGTACATGGCGAAAGAGAGGATTATGATGCATGTGCTAGGGCAGTGTGTGAGGCATGAACAGGGTAGATGGGACCAGGGAGTGGATAGAAGAGGACATAGTTCGGGCACATAGAGTGGGAAGAGAGAAGACAGGAGAACCAAAAACGATGATCATCAAGCTTAAACGGTGGAAGAATAAAATGATGTTGATCAGAGACAGAGAGTTCAGGGGAAAGTTAGAGAGGAAGGGGATAAGGATAGCAAATGATCTGACCCACAGACAAATGAACATAATAGCCACCGCTAAGAGAGAAGCAAAGCACACAGCTTTTTTTGTAAAGGGGAAACTGACAGTTGGGCCTCGTAGGAATGAGGACAGAAGTTATGCGAAGGTGACTGCAGGAACAGGTGACAGCACCAGGAAGAATAATCCCTCCCCCACCCACCGGGACTCAGATCACAGTCACCCCTCCCCCTCCCCCCCCAGGAATTCCCACCCATTGCCAGTGGTCACGTCACTAGGGGGGTTTCCCCGCCATGTGACCAGCCCACAGGTAATGACCGCAAAATTCCCGTACCCGGACCCGTGATGAGAACTCCAGTTCTAGAGCCCGTGCAACACGCCAACATGACGGACGGAGTGAGTGCCAGTACTGCTGCACTCCAACTGGACAGAAATATGCGCGGCGGACGACAAGCGTTGGGGCCACGTGCAAACGGTCGTGCAAAGTCGGCAAGAGAGATAGAAACAACAAGCGGGGATGCATACTTACCTCAGCGGGCGGCCTAGTTGTTTGAATAAATCGCCTGCCCCAACAACGTGTGGTCGCGCCTTGCGCTCCAGCACAAACACACATGTAGATAGGACAGGCCAGGTCATCAAGTGTCTGAACTTAAATTTCTGAATTATAATGTTGAAAATCTGTATAAAAAAAACTTGCTGACATTTCTTTTGTAAATTTTGTTTCAGATTTTGACATTATATGTTTAACAGAAACTATCATCGATGCCTCTTTCGACTTTAGTAGCGTCTTTAATGAGTATATAAAATTTAGCTCCCCTGCCAAAAAATGGTCATCACACAGTAAAAATTCTGGAGGTGTTTTTTACTTATCAGAAAACAGTTTGCTGACTTTGTGGAAGAAATGAATTTAGTTAGTTGTGAGAATGTGGTTGTTGTCCGGTTAAAATAAATGCGTCTTTGGGTTAATAAAGATGTTATTCTTCTGGCGAGTTATGTAGTCCCAGAAGGAGGCCCACTTTAAAATAACAAGGAACTGAAAGATGGGATTCTGATTCTTGAAAGAAATGTATTGCAAACTATCAATTATGAAAATGTTTACTTCGTAATGTGTGGAGACTTCAATGCTAGGACAGGTAATGAACAACCTACAGAGGAGCAGATGTTTAATTATGTACAGTGTTCAGATGAGGAGGATGAAGATTATTACATAAAGCATTGTTCCAAGGATGCAATTGTGAACATTTTGGACAGTCGTTGTTGGATTTTTTTTTTCTGTTTAATCTTTTGATTTGTAAATGGTTCATGTAGCACTGATGCAGAAGGAAAATTTACTTTTGTATCTCCACATGGATGCAGTGTTTGATTATTTTTTGGTATCAAGAGAAATAGCTTCTGATTGCAATTTAAAAGTGAATGATAATCTTTTTCATGGCATTTACCAGTGCAGCTTACTTGGAAACAATGTTCAGTCAGAAATGATATGCCAGCTTCACCCATCATCAGTGAAGAGCGAGCAATATGGGTCAGTCAGATGAAAACGTGCAGATGTTTAAAGACGAGTTAAATTCTGACAAATTAAGGAGAGTATTACCAGGGCCACGGATATTTTAGATAATGATGTGAATGAGTGTGTTGAATTTTTTTTTTTCGAATGCGTTATATGGAGCTGCTGCGTGTGATTAGGGTGATAAGTAAGAAGAAAAGAACAAATAACGAATGGTTTGATGATGAATGTGATAAGAAGAAAAAAAAAATGTCAAAAGACTGATACAACAATTTCAGAGAGCTAGAACAGTCAAAGGAAAAACTGAGAAGAACATTTATATTGAAGAGAGGAAAACAATACACTGAACTGAGGAAAGAAAAGAAAAAGGCATTTGACGACAAAAAAATGCAAAAGTTAAAAAGAGTCGATAAATGATCCAAGGTTGTTTTGGACGACAAACAGGGCAATTAATAGAAAGGCTGTTATTTATAATGAAATAACTTCACAACAGTGGCACGACCATTTTGCAGTGCATTCAACTCATTTGAGAATGAACACGACGTTGCAAATACAGAACACGTTGAAGTCGAAGGAATGTAGGGTGAACCTTTATTTAATGATCCTATCACATTAGAAGAAGTGGAATCAAGTATTAGGCATATGAAAAATGTGAAAAGTGCTGGGTCGGAAAAAAATAATCAGTGAGATGTTAAGACATGCAAATGATTACGTCCTAAACTTTTGGTGGTTCATTATTCAACACATTATTTGACAATGGGACATTTCCCAGGGGATGGTCGAAGACAATCATTGTCCTGATCTATAAAGGGGGGGATGCAAATAGTCCCAGATAATTACAGAGGTGTAGCTCTTACAAGGTAGTTAGTAAAGTATACACTTATATTTTGAACAAAAGATTAACAAATTGGGCACAGAGAGAGGAGAAGAAGATTGTTGAAGAACAAGCAGGTTTTCGAGCAGGATACAACACTATTGACCATATTTTCACATTGTATGCAATTGTTCAAAAAGTTTCTCATGAAAAACACTAAACTATATGTCGCTTTGTGGACTTTAAAAAGGCTTTTGACGCTATAAATAGAAATGTGTTATGGCATGGGCTGAGAAAAAATGGTGTCAATAGTAAATTGTACCAGGCGCTTTGTGGGATATACAAATCGGTCATTGCTTGTGTGCGTGAAAAGAATGCTTATTCTGATTTATTTTTATGTCTGCGTGGCGTAAAAAAACAAGGCTGCCTTTTGAAGTCCACAGCTGTTTGCATTTTTTTATAAATGAAGTAGCCCTTGAAATGTCCAGAAAAAAGGTAGACATGGTGTATAGATGATCCCTGGAGCTGTTGAACTATTATGTTGCTATTTGCTGATGATGTAATTTTTAGTTTCAAGCACTGCTGTTGGTTTACAGAATCAGCTTGATGTATTGAAGTGTGAGAGCAGATAGGTTACAATTAACTGTTATTTTTAGATAAGACAAACATAATAATTTTTCGCATGGGTGGTTACTTGTCTCAGAGAGAAAAATGTATTACTCTAATGCTGAGGTAAAGGTGACCAATACAAATACCTCGGAATGATCTTTACAACGAGGTTAAGTTTACACCCCGATGGTCTGAAACATTTAGGGAAAGGCAAATGAAACAAACTGCAGCGTTTACCGAAACACGACGAAAAAGCAGAAAGAGCACACAAAACAAAGTGTGAAGTAACGCACTTTAATGCACGATACAAAACAAGACAAGACATTTTCGGCAATAAGCCTTCCTCAGCGACAAAACAATGAAAGCAGTACAGACATTAACATGCACAATACTCCCCTTGTGTGAAGCCAAAGTGGTGAATGAAGTTGAAAGATGGGCAGTGGGAGAGGGTGAGTAGTGTTCGAGAAGAGCACGAGGGGAAAGAGGATAGAGTGAAGCGAGGAGGAGGAAAAGGGGAGAGAGAGAGAGAGAGAGAGAGAGAGAGAGAGAGAGAGAGAGAGAGAGAGAGAGAGAGAGAGAGAGAGAGAGAGAGAGAGTTTTGTGTGCTATTTAGGAAGGGAAAAAAAGGAGTAATAGAAATTCTAAGAGTAATGAAAAAAAATAAATGCAATTGATCCCTCTTTATTTTGAAGTTTATTGATACACAAATAGAACCAATGTTAACATATGCAGCAGAAATATGGGGACTTGAAGAGAAAATCTGCAGATGGAAAAAAAGTACATACTTTTGCGATTAAACGGTTTCTAAATATTCCATTGCATTCATGAAATACAATGGCATATGGTGATTCTGGAAGATATCCTTTTTTCATTCGATCTTTGGGCAAATGCGTTAAATATTGGTTAAAAACTTACCCCAACTACCTACAAGTAGATTATGCAGACAAGCATACGATATTTTGCTACGGCAATTTGAGTTAGGAAAGCAGAACTGGGTTGCTGCTGTAAAACAGGTTTTGACAGTAAACAGATTTGGTGTGGTATGGCTCAGTCGGGTGGGGGGGGGGGGGGGGGGGGGGGGGGGGGGGGCGATGAAAAAAACATTTATGTTGGAATTTAAAGACCGTCTCATCGCATGTTATAAGCAAAATTGGCATTCAAGATGGAAGATGATATGAAGTATTCTTGGTTTCATTCGTTTAAAAGTATCTTACAACCTGAAAAAAATTTGACTGTAGTTACCAATAAATGGCACAGGGATATGCTTGCTAGATTAGAAGTAGGACACTTGGACTAAATGCAAACAAAAGATGGTTTAATCCCGAGGCATTGTAAACGATTTGTGTGTAATGTGTACAGATGGTATGAGAGAAAAAACGAAGATCATTTTCATATTCTTCTGTGCAGCTTATAACGATATCAGACAGAAGTCTCAGCTTTTCAATATTATTGCGACAGAAAATCATAACTTATATAGTTTGTTGACCTCTGACAATAATAGGAATAACTCTACTGGCTAAATATGTGGCAGAAGCATCAAATGTTAGGAAAAAGAAATGCTCGGTAAGAACTAATGTTTGAGGTTGTTTTCATGTATTCAGCAAGCTTGATGACCTTAGTAAAAAATGGTTTTGTTTTGTTCACTAGTATAGCTAATGATGAGACGGACAGTGATGATAGATGTGACAGTGCAGGAAA
>JADBJO010031555.1:15000-16627 GCA_016801955.1 Conus betulinus | reverse complement strand
CTGTGAGATAAGTTCAATTCATGCACGATATGTACAATAAACGGGTAGCAAAGGTTGACAGAGTTTTCACCGTTGACGGGCGACCCGCTATAAACTCCAAAGAATTCAACTTGAACGTCCCATTTCAGAATATACCAGATTTTAGTTTGCTGAGTGACACTCTCTTGATTACTCTTGCAAAATCTTCCATTTACGCCTTCTTTTCGATAAGCTTTTTGCCATAAAGCCCTGCCAGTCCAAATGAGTCGAACGCTTTGGTGTGAAATCACCAAAAAACAAACAAAAAAAATGCGAAAAAAGAAAATCAAATAAATACGACTATGGGAAAATCAACTTAAACTGTTTATAAACAATCTATGATCTGTTGTGAGAATGCTAATGTCGTCTAAGCCACTGAATATTGTCACGAAGTTTTACAGTGTTATTGCTCACCATACAATCCTGTCAAACGGTGTAATCCAAAGGGTGTGTATGTGCGACAGTTTTCCGTTCCGAGACACAACTCAAGATGTTATAGAACCCCTAGTCTGTGTTACATGTAACCAATTTACTACCTTTTCTTTTGTATATTTTGCAGAATAAGTCCAGGGTAACCATTCTTCACATCACACACACACACACACACACACCACACAAACACACACACACACACAACGACCACACACACATCACACACACGACACACGACCACTAAAACACACACATACATACCTACAACGCACACCCACACAAACCACACACACACACCACACAACTACACACACACACACCACACACAACACCGCGTCGCACGCCTCAACGCACGCACGCACGCACACACACACATGCCACACACAACACACACCAGCACACACACAAACACACACACACCGCACAAACACACAACATCAACACAACAGCACACATTCGCACGCTACGTACACTCACACACACGCTACACAGCGCACACACGTACCCGCACACGCCAACACGGCTCATACACACCACACCACGCACACGCACACGCACAACCACACACACAAACACACACACACACACACACACATGCACACACACCTATACGCACATCACACACACACACCACACACCAACACACAAACAAACACACACAAACACACACAACACACACACACACACAAACGAACTTAACTGGCGATTCCCCTCGTATCGCCATTCCCTTTCCCGTTTCCCATTCTCCATCTATGATAGCGTCCATTTTCTATGTATTCCATTAACTCGCGTGCCAGCACCACTTTGTTCATTTCTCTCTTTTCACTCATTTTTCCTTCCTGTGAATGTGTGTGTCTCTGTGCGAGGGCGCGCGTGTAATTGTGTTAATGTGTGTATTTGTGTTGTGCGTGTGTGTGTGGTGTGTGTTGGGTGTGTGTGTGTGTGTGTGTGTTTGTGTGTGTGTGGTGTGTGTGTGTGTGTGTTGTGCGTGTGTGGAGTGTGTTTGGTGTGGTGTGTGTGTTGTGTGTTTGTGTGTGTGTGTGGTGGTGTGTGTAGTGTGTATGTTTGTGTGGCGCTCGTGCGTTCCGTGCGCGCGCGCGCGTGTCTGGTTATATGTAGTATGTGTGTGCTTGTGGTGTGTATGTGGTGTGTGCGCGTGTGCGTGTAGTGTGTGTGC
>JADBJO010031555.1:0-5000 GCA_016801955.1 Conus betulinus | reverse complement strand
TTTCAAGTGGTGGTGGTAGCACTATCGATTATTTTATAACTTCCAGTGATATATGTTTGCAGCAGCGTGTCAGCTCATTGCGCGTTTTGCCATCCATTGACTCAACACACTTGCCCGTTTGTATTAAACTGTATGTAACGGAATTTTTAAGTGATGGTATAAAAAACTGTGAGTGATAAAAATACGACGGGAGTTAAATGGATGGAAAAACAAGTATGAATCCAACCTTGGAGCAACAGGTTCTTGATAGTCTTAACACAGTTGGAATTCAAAACATGTGTTCCCAAGCTTTCGCATTAATTGACAGCGATATTAATCAAGCTGTGAGATTGTTTTCTGGTACCTTAGTTTGTTCCAGCAGTTGCATGATGAAGCGCATTTATGTCGGCGATAATGTCAGACTTCCGCATTGGTATGACAGTCAATTTAAACAATCTCAGAAAAAAAAGCTAGACAGTCATTAACTGTGTTTAGACAAATAAAACAACCAGAAGAACGAAGGCAATACGTTCAAGATCGGAAAGTTTATAAGGCGTTGATTCAACAAAAAAGACGTAGTTTTAAACGGGAAAAAGCAAGACAGCTTGCTTCCCTTGGTAAAGATAGCAAATCATTCTGGAGAGAGATCAGATGTGTTTCAGTAAAAGAAGAACTGGTATTTGCTCAAAAATATCAGATCAACAGTGGTTTGATCATTTTGCGACACTTTTCAATGTTCCAGATATTAAAACATGCGATTTTAGCTTTGAAAATTTTGATTCAAATTGTGATGATCTGAATTTACCTATTACCGAAAGGGAAGTTTTTGAGGCTGTACGTAAACTGAAAAATGGAAAAGCTTGTGGAATTGACAGAATAGTTCCGGAAATGTTAAAATTATGTAACGATTTATCAGTTGTGTTTTTATGACGAAATTATTCAACACTTTATTTGATCACGGTTCACACCCTGAAGATTGGACAAAAGCTATCATTGTGCCAATATTTAAGAAAGGTGACAAAACTCAGCCAGACAATTACAGAGGAGTTTCCTTGTTAAGCTTGATGAGCAAATGTTATACTATCATTTTAAATCAAAGACCTGTGAAGTGGATTGAAACAAACAGAACGTTAAACAGAGTCTCAGGCAGGAATTATAAAGGGATATTCTGCTTTTGATCATATTTTTACTTTGAACGCAATTATTGAAAAGTGCTTTTCAAAAAGAGGGGGTAAGTTCTATGTGTGTTTTTGTAGATCTTACAAAGATATTTGACTCAGTGCAACATGGGCCTTTGTGTGAAATTCTACTAAGAAAATGAGACACATGGTAAACTTATGAAGGCTGTTATGGCAAGATATAACTCTGTAGTTTCGTGTGTAAGGATTGATGATCATTTGACAGATTTTTTCGAATGTCCTGTTGGTTTGAGACATGGCTGTGTATATTTAGCTCTGAACTTTTTTCAGTTTTTATCAACGAAATTGCGGCAGCCGTGGGTTGAATATGGTATACGGTGTTCAACTCTTTCCTGGTCTTGATGAACTATTCCTGCTTTTGTTTGCAGATGACACTGTCCTTTTGTCCATCACTGCAAGAGGTCTTTAGAATCAAATTGATATTTTAAATGATGCTCGTAATTTTTTTTTTTTTTATTCAAATACAGATAAAACAAAAATTTTGGTTTTTCGGAAAGGGGGATTTTTGGGTAAAACGATAAATGGACTTTGGACGGCAATACCTCGGAAGTCGTAAATGAATATAATTATTTGGGTTTTGTCTTGACGACGAAAATGAGCTTGCAGAAATGCGTTGATGCCCTGGCGGTAAAGGCAGAAGAGCTTGTATTGAATGCGTGAAACATATCAGCAGACTTCATGATATTTCGAAATCTTGTTTCTTTAGGATTTTTGATTCTCAAGTGCAACCTATATTAATGTATGCAGCTGAAATGTGGGTCCTAAATAGAATGCATAATATTGAAAAAGTACACACATCTGCATGCAAGCGGTTTTTTGAAAGTACCTTAAAAGTACCAAGTAAGTTCTCTCTCTCTCTCCCTCTCTAACAGTTGAGAAAAAATGTTAAAATACTCAGCTGATAAACGTGAATTAAAATTCAATTTGATATAAGTAAGATCATTGTCTCTTGAAAAATATCTGCTACTTGTTAAAAAAGTTGTTACAAATAAGTAACGATAGATTACCAGGGAAAGTAACTCTTTGATCTATCTATCTCATTCTCTATCTCGCTCTCTATCTATCTATCTATCTATCTATCTATCTATCAGTCTGTCTATCTATCTGTCTGTCTATCTATCTATCTATCTGTCTATCTATCTATCTGTCTATATCTATCTATCTGTCTATCTATCTATCTATCTATCTATCTATCTATCTATCTATCTATCTATCTATCTATCTGTGTGTGTGTGCATCTGTGTGTGTGTGTGTGTGTGTGTGTGTGTGTGTGTGTGTGTGTGTGTGTGTGTGTACACGCGCGCGCTGTCGCGGGTGCGCGCATGCGTGTGTGTGCGTGCATGTGTGTACGTTTATGTGTGGGTATTGGTGCGTGCATACGTATGTGCGTTAGTGCGTGCGTGCGCGCATGTTCGTGCGCGTATGTGTGTGCGCATGTACGCGTGCGTATCTACGTGCGTATGTACACGCGTGCATGCGCGCATGTGTGCACACGTGCATGCGTGCGTGTGTGTGTTTGTGTGTGGTGTGTGTGTGTGTGTGTGTGTGTGGTGTGTGTGTGTGTGTGTGTGTGTGTGTGGTGTGTGTGTGTGTATGCGTGCGCGCTCGTGTGTGTGTGAGAATGGTAAATTTTGAAAGTGGCATTTTTCAGCAATTACAGGTGGCAGCATAAGCACACTTTGCAGGGCGACAAAACTTACTAAGAATGTCCAGCTATTTCTTACATGTCTCTCTCTCTCTCTGTCTGTCTCTCTCTCTCTCTCCTCTCTCTCTCTCTCTCTCTCTCTCTCATCTCTCTCTCTCTCTGTGTGTGTGTGTGTGTGTGTGTGTGTGTGTGTGTGTGGTGTGTGTGTGTGTGCTGTGTTTATGGAAAAAGAGAGACACGGACAGACAGAAATACACACACACACACAGAGGGAGAGGATGCCATTTGAAATAACTGGCGATAACATTTTTGAGAGAGAGAGACAGACAGACAGACAGACAGACAGAGACACAGAAACAGACAGAGACAGACAGAGAGAGAGAAGAGAGACAAACAGACAGACAGAGACACAGACAGACAGACAGAGACTTACGGAGAGAGAAAGAAGAGAGACAAACAGACAGACAGAGACACAGACAGACAGACAGAGACTTACGGAGAGAGAGAGAGAGAGAGAGAGAGAGAGAGAGAGAGAGAGAAGGGAGAGGGAGAGAGAGGTGGGGAAAGAAGAACACAGAGAGAGAGGAGAGAGAGAGAGAGAGAGAGAGAGAGAGAGAGAAGAGAGAGAGAGAGAGAGAGAGAGGTCAGACTGTACACTTTGGTAACTTTTTTCTCGACGAAAGTTTGCCTGCTGTCAATATTGTGATTTTCTGTTCCCTTTGATTCCAAGCCCGTTCACCTCCTTTCTTCTCCCACTCCCATCTGCCGCCTTTCTCACTGAGTGTTCTGAAGCTCCCATCAGAAAGGGTGTGCTGGGGTGGATGGAGGGGAAGAGTGGGTAGGGAAGAGGATTGGGGGGTGGGGGTGGGGGGCAGACCACATTGGTCGTGTCAGCTGACGGGAAATATGCCTGTAAGTGTCATGGGGTTGGTCCGCTACTTCTGATAGGCTATCACGTCTTTCGGTTCCATTTCGATACAGAACTATATTGGAGTCCACAAAAAGATTGCCCGTGGGCTACGTCTGGAGTGAACGCCGTTTCCCTTCAATATTTTACACCCTTCAGAAATCTGCAAAGACAGGGCCAACACACGCCGAAGGCTCCATTGATAGAAAATGTGAAATATGTCCAAGGAGCAAGAGGAACATAAAGAATAAAAAAAAATATATGTAAGTGAAATGGGTGAAGTTTTGAAATACTATTCATTACCACTAAGAGGTAAAATATGTATTCAGCATGTGCCCATCATAAGGAGAACGCCTCCCTCCCTGATTTTTTCGCTGACTGTCCCTGGTTCTGTCTGCCTCTGTCTCTGTCTCTGTCTCTGGCACTCTCCTCTCTCTCTCTCTCTTTCTCTCTCTCTCTCTCTTCTCTCTCTCTCTCCTCCTCCTCCTCCCTCCTCCTCCTCCTCCTCCTCCTCCTACTCCCCCTTCCCCCCTCCTCCTCCTCCCTTTCTTTTTTTTCTTCTTCTTCTTCTCTTCTTCTTTTTCTTCTTTCGCATTCTTCTTCTTCCCATTCTTCTTCTTCTTCGCATTCTTCTTCTTCTTCTCGCATTCTTCTTCTTCGTCTTTCTTCCTCTCTTTAGCATCTCTTCTTTCTTCGCATTCTTCTTCTTCTTCGTCTTCCCATTCTTCTTTTTCTTCGCATTCTTCTTCTTCTCGTACCCTCTCTCTGTTTCTTTTCTCTCTCCTATCGTATCTCTGCCAATTGTCTGTTCTGTCTGTTGGTCTATCTGTCTCCCCCGCCCCTCTCTCTCCTGTTTCCCCTCCCCCCCACTCTTTCCTCCTCCTCCTCATTCTCCTCCTCCTCCTCTTCTCCTTCTTCATCTTCATTCTCTTATCGTACCCTCTTTCTCTGTCTTTCTCTGTTGTATTTCTGCTGCATGCTTGACTGGACTGCCTGCCTTGACGGTGTCTGCCTGCATGCTCTATCTCTCTCTCTCTCTCTCCTTCTCTCTCTCTTCTCTCCCCGCCCCCATCTGTTGCTCGCTCTCTCTTTCCGTGCTTCGCAACTCCATCCGTTAGTGAAAGAGGATAGGGTGGTCGTTAGTGACAAACTTTCTATACCCGTTTCCTGGAAATTTGCTATGATAACTAATTCCCAATTTCTTTGCACTCTCGTTTACGCTCTCTTTCTTTTGATTTTTTTCACTCTGCTTGCGTCAAGCAGTAATTTC
>JADBJO010031554.1:15000-16628 GCA_016801955.1 Conus betulinus | reverse complement strand
CACATTGACACACAGGCAGCCAGTCAAAACAGACAAACAGACTGATAGATAGACAGACAGAGAGACAGGCACACAGACACGTGCGTGCGCACTTTTTTGCGGGGTCCCCAGCCATCTTGTTGGAGTGCATAGCACGCTGAGTTCACCATCTTGTCATTGGAGCCTATATCACATTGTGTTCACAGTCTTCTCAAGGGAGCCTATAGCACATTGTGCTCACCGTCTTCTGAAAGGAGCCTAGAACACATTGTGTTCAGTCTTCGCATTGGAACCTATAACACATTGTGTTCACAATCTTCTCATTGGAGCTTATGACACATTGTGTCCACAGTCTTTTCATTCGAGCTTATAACACAGTGCGTTCACAGTCCTCTCATTGGAGTCCATAGGACACTGTGTTCACAGTCATCTCATTGGAACCTATAGCACAATGTGAGATGCCCATGTGCAGGCCTGTGTGTGTGTGTGTGTGTGTGTGTGTGTGTGTGTGTGCGTGCTGCGCGTGCGTGCGTGCGTGCGTGCGTGCGTGCGTTGCGTGCGTGCGTGCGTGCGTGCGTGTGTGTGTGTGTGTGTCTACAATCGTGCACTGGCGAGACAGCCGACCGAAGTAAATCCATTAACAATCTAGTAAAAAGGAAAGTATATCCGGAAAGGAAGATATTTTCCCAATTGTGCTGCGAATATCTTATGGTCGCGTTGTTTACTTTTATTTCTCGCAGATTCAGCCACAGCCGGTCGGCCCCGCCGCAGCCCGGCACCGGCAATCCACAGGGAGCAGTCAATGTCAAGTCGTCAAGAGGCAACCCACCGGAGGAGACACTGCACTGCTGCCGAGTCACTTCGGTGGTGTTCAGTGGCGCCTGTTCTGATCTAAAATACGCAGGACACCACCTACTAAGCCCCCTACTGACGACAATAATTGCTTAGTCGCGGAGCCGGCGTGAGTGAGCTCTCCCTCCGGAGGGCGCCACCACGTCCGTCCAACGACAGCCCCCATGGACTCGCCGATACCGGTGACCCCGACGGAACCAAACCAAGGCCACAGACGTGGAGAGGGACATCGAAATTGAGGTCACCATGAGAGCAGGGCATGAAGGGCCACAGAATTTGAGACTTTTTTTTTTTTAATGCTGATCGATGAGAAATGAGGATGATTAAGATGATGCTACGGATTTCCATTTCGGTCTGAGACTACATGACAGCACATGACTCTGAGGGATTCGAACCTACGACCTCTCAGCCGGGAGTCCGCGACGCTAACCACTTCCACACGGTGGCTAGTTGATTCTACTTCATTTTGTTTCATTTCATTTATTTTAAATTTTGCGATATTTAATCTTAAACTATTGGGTTCTGTTCTATTCCATTCTGTTTTGTTTTTTAATTATTCATGTTCACTGTGTTGGATTTTGTTTTTAGTTCATTTCATTTTTTGTACCATCCATTTCTCGTTTATGTGGCTGTGAATCATTCTATTTTGTTTATATGCTGTATAATTCTATTACAGTGTTTGTTTATATTCTGCTCTACTTCGTACAATTCGTTTACTCTACAGTTAATGTCGTTTTCGTTTCCTGTTTCTTTAACGCTGTTCGGTTTGGGCTCCATATTTTTCTTCCATTTTTGTT
>JADBJO010031554.1:7500-10000 GCA_016801955.1 Conus betulinus | reverse complement strand
GAGTTCAATGTTGTTTAAACGCTGGAGATTTTACATCATGTACATGGCAGTTATTACAGGAAATGTCTCTCTTTCGGTAATTAAGAGAATTTCAGACACGTAAATTCCTAATTTACAAGAAAAATAGAAACACATCATTTGGCTTTGGTATTCCTCCACAAACTGCCGTCGCCATCAGTAGTATTATTTTTCCTCAGTTCCGCAGAAGAAAAAAAAAAATCGACGTGTGTGGTCCCATTTTCTTCACGTTGCTATTTTCCTCCTGGGATGATATGACGTATTATCTATTTGCAGCTACTTGATCACGTGTTCTCCCAGCAAAAGTACATGTCGACATGGATAAAAATCTGTCCAATTAGTTAGCGAAGAAGCTTATATTTAATACACACTCTGTGCTATTCTGGAGGGAAATCGGTTTAAAGCTTTTATTACTGTGTAGCATTTGAAATGATTTAATATGCTTTGGCTTTTTTTTTTGGCACTCCCCAGTTCTTATAGAACAGGGAGTACTCTACAGTGGGAAGGAAGAAATGCTCTGTGTGTGTGTGTGTGTGTGTGTGTGTGTGTGTGTGGTCAAAATGTGTTTCACCTGCTCCAGACAAAGCTGCTGGGCCGATCTTTCTGGAAAAATGTGTAGGTATGTTCATTATGGCCACGGATGACGCCCGATGTGTTATTTTACCCGTTCCAGCCCGTTACTAAAGGCCATAGCGGCCCATAACGGTTTTTCTTTATAGAATATCTCAGAAAGTCCTGGGCCGATCTTCTGAAAATTTGTAGGTATGTTCATTATGGGTCACGGATTATGCCCAAATGTTTTGTTTTAAACCGTTATAGCGGTTACTAATGGCTATAACTGCCCACAACGGTTTTTCATGTTTATGGAATATCTCATTAAGTACTTGGCCGATCTTTCTGAAAATTTGTAGGTACGTTCATTATGGGTCACGGATGATACCCGATGTGTTATTTTACCGTTATAGCCGTTACTAGCGTCTATATACGGCCCATAACATTTTTCTTCTTTATGGAAAATCTCAGAAAGTATTTGGCCGATCTTTCTGAAACATTGAAGGTATGTTCATTATGGGTCACAGATAGCCGTTACTAACGGCTATAATGGCCCCAAACTGTTTTTTCCTCTTTACGGAATACCTCGTGCGTATTCAAGATAAACTGGGAGTACATTTACATGCTTTGCATCTTGTTCTTACATCGTTCAAACAGATTCAGTTCTCCCACGGGGTAGGGCATCGCTCTACAGGAAGAAGTAGAACAGGATGTTGTGAACAAGATAATAAACGATTCATAAATTCCACTTGTTCCTCCACACAAAGCTTTCGCCTTTTGCTTGGGTCACTGGACAGAGAAGCTAGGCAAAAATTACACTAAGCAGTGTTTTTTGTTTTTTTTTTTTTTTTTCCTTAGTGAGTTTTTGTCATATCTGATTTGATATACTTTTGCATTTTTCTGCCTGAAGTTGTAATATTCCTCCTTTATGCATCATGTGAGGTTCGCCTACATATTTCTTACCCGTATTTTTCAAAAAGTGCCAATTATTTAAGAAATACTTCTGTTTACCAGTAGCATTTCCAGCACACACACACACACACACACACACACACACACACACACACACACACACACACACACACAAAATATATATATATATATATATATATATGTGTGTGTGTGTGTGTGTGTGTGTGTGTGTGTGTGTGTGTGTGTGTGTGTGTGCGCGTGCGTGTAAACAGTCAATTGTAACGACAGAAAAGTTTGAGGTGCCATTGATTTTCTCTGTAAACTTGGACCACGTGGCAAGTCACGTGCGCTATCAAAGGTCACGTGCTGAGCAGCGGCATCATTATGTCGGATATAACGTCATCCGTGAAAAGACTATCTTGTTTCTTACTACCGTTTGGATTCAGCTTGTAACTCTCATGAAAGGGTTAAATAACGCGTTTGGCAAAAGCAACGACCCACGCGGCAATACACGTTCTTTCTAAAAGGGTTATATTAGATTTCTGTTCGATTGACGTTATGGAGCTATAAATGAGCGTGACATTTAAACTGGTTAGATTTCTGTTTGATTGATGTTTGGAGCTGTAAATGAGCGTAATGTTTAAATTGGTTAGATTTTTGTCCGACTGATGTTCTGTAGCTATAAATGAGCGTGATGTTTCAATTGCTGGACATCACAGAGACGTCAGCAGCCCCCCTCAGACTCTGAATGTATTCCATCTTCGCGCTGCCCAAGTTCCGTTCCTGTTCCAGCATCTGTTATAACCCTCATTCGTGTACAGTCTCCTGTTGATGACTGGGCTGGCTTAGCTTTCTCCACGTAACATGACAAATAAATAAATAAATAAGTAACAAAGGCAAAACAAAAGAGAGAGTCTGGTAGTCTCTTCCAACGACATCGAACAGACTGCCAGACTCTCTCAGACATTCAGATTCTATCTCTTCTTTCAAGTCTAAACTTAAAAACCCATCTACTTTC
>JADBJO010031553.1:0-16628 GCA_016801955.1 Conus betulinus | reverse complement strand
CTCCACTGTACATTTACTTCTCTCCTCTCCACTGTACATTTACTTCTCTCCTCTCCACTGTACATTTACTTCTTTCCTCTCCACTGTAAATTTTACTTCTCTCCTCTGTACGTTTACTTCTCTCCACTGTAAATTTACTTCTCTCCACTGTACATTTACTTCTCTCCTCTGTACTGTACATTTACTTCTCTCCTCTCCACTGTACTTCTCTCCTCTCCACTGTACATTTACTCTCCTTCCACTGTACATTTACTTCTCTCCTCTCCACTGTACATTTACTTCTCTCCACTGTACATTTACTTCTCTCTCCACTGTACATTTACTTCTTCCTCTCCACTGTACATTTCTACTTCTCTCTGTGTACTGCTCCCCTTTACTTCTTTCTCTTCCACTGTACATTTACTTCTCTCCTCTCTCCACTGTACATTTACTTCTCTCCTCTCCACTGTACATTTACTTCTATCTCCTCTCACTGTACATTTACTTCTCTCCTCTCCAATGTACATTTACTTCTCTCTCCTCCCACTGTACATTTACTTCTCCCTCTCCACTGTACATTTACTTCTCTACTATCTCCACTGTACATTTACTTCTCTCTTCTCCACTGTACATTTCTTCTCCCTCTCCACTGTACATTACGTTCTCAATGTACATTTACTCTCTCCTTCTCTCTACTGTACTTTACTTCTCTCACACTGTACATTTACTTCTCTCCTCCACTGTGACATTTACTTCTCTCCTCTCACTGTACATTTACTTCTCTCCTCTCCACTGTACATTTACTTCTTCTCTCCACTGTACATTACTTCTCTCCACTGTACATTTACGTTCTCTCACACCCACTGTACCATTTAATCTTCTCCCCACTGTACATTACTTCTTCTCTACTTCTTCTTCTCTATCCACTGTACATTTACTTCTCTCTCCACTGTACATTTACTTCTCTCCTCTCCACTGTACATTTACTTCTATCCTCTCCACTGTACATTTACTTCTCTCCTCCACATGTACATTTACTTCTCTCCTCTCCACGGTACATTTACTTCTCTCCTCTCCACTGTACATTTACTTCTCTCCTCTCACCACACGGTACAATTTACTTCTCTCTCCACTGTACATTTACTTCTTGTCTCTCCACTGTACATTTACTTCTCTTCCTCTCCACTGTACATTTACTTTATCTCTCTCCACTGTACATTTACTTCTCGCGCTCCTGTGTACATTTTTTCTTAACCATTTAATTTCCTCCTTCCACTGTACTCGTATGTACATTCTTTTCATCCTCTCCCATGTAGAATTTACTGCCCTCGCCTTCTCCACTGTACATTTACTCTCTCTCCTCACTGTACATTTTACTTCCCTCCTCCCCATGTACATTCTTCTCTCTCTCTCCACTGTTGATTTCCTTCACTCTCTCCACGAGTACATTTACTTCTCTCCTCTCCCACATGTACATTTACTTCTCTCCACTGTACATTTACTTTTCGCCTCTCCACTGTACATCGTCTTTCTCTCCTCTCCACTGTACATTTACTCTCTCCTCTCCCTGTACATGTACTTCTCGCCCCTCCACGGTACAGTGTACTTCTCTCCTCTCCCCTGTACATTTACTTCTCTCCCCTCCACTGTACATTACTTCGCTCTCTCCCCACTGTACATTTACCTCTGTCCTCTCCACTGTACATTTACTTCTCTCCTCACCACTGTACATTTACTTCTACTCCCCCTCACACTGTACATTTCGACTCTCTCCTCCCCACTGTAACATTTACCTCGTCCTCTCCACTGTACATTTACGTCTCGCCCGCCCCACTGTACATTTTACTTCGCGCCCTACACGTGGTACATTACGGCTCGCCTCCCCACTGTACATTTACCTCTGGCCTCACTCCACTGTACATTTACGGCTCTCCCCACACTGTAATGATTAACCGCGGGCCTCTCCACTGTACATTTACGTCTCTCCTCGCCACGTGTACATGTCACTGATTCTCTCCACCGTACATTTACTTCTTCGCCGCCCCATGTACATCGTGGCTCGTTCTTCTCTCCACTGTACAGTTACTATCTATCCTCCCCACGTGCTCACATTTACCTCTGTGCTCTCGCAGCGTTCTACAGTGACGGCTATACCTCGCACTGTACATTTACTTCGCTCAACGGTACATTTACTTTTTGCACTCCCATGTACATCGATCTTGCTCCTCGATCCACTGTACATTAATTCTCTAGCCCTCACTGGCAGGGGGACTTAGGGAAGCTCCACGGTACATTTACTGCTCTTCTCTCTCCAATGGACATTTACTTCTCTCCTCTCCACTGTACACTTAATTTTAGCCTCCCCTATGTACCATCGTCTTTCTCTCCCTCGTAGCACTAGTACGATTTACGGATCTCGATCCTCTCATCTCCACTGTGCATTTTTTCTATCCTACATGATACAAAGCATTCATTCTATACGTCCACTGTACATTTACTGTCTCTCCACTGTACATTGTACTTTTAGCCTCCCCATGTACATCGTCTATTCTATCCTCTCCACTGTACATTGATACTTCTATATACTACTCATCTCCACATGTGACATTTTGCTCTGACTCCTGAATACATGTAACAAATTCATTCTCTCCTCTCCACTGTACATTCTTCTTCTCCACTGTACATTTAACTTTTCGCCTCCCCAATGTACAATCATCTTTCTATCCTCTCCACTGTACATTTACTTCTCTCCTCCTCTCCCCATCGCCACTGTGCATTTTTTTCTCTCCTCCCTGTACAAATTCATTTCTCTCCTCTCCACTGTACATTTACGTCCTCTCCTTGTCTCCTTTTCCACTGTAAATTTACTTCTGTCCCCTCCACTGTACATTACTTACTTCTCCTCTCCACCATGTACTACAGTTACTTACTTCTCCCTCTCTCTACACTTGTCCTCTTACTTACATTTAATTCTCTCCTCTCTACTCTACATTTTTACTTCTCTCCTCTCTACTCTACAATTTTACTTCTCTCCTCTACTACTCTACATTTACTTTTCTTTCTCCTCTCCCCAGTACATTTTACTTTTATCCTGTCGCCCAGTACAATTTACTTGTTACTCCCCTCCACGGATACATTACGTCTCCTCCCCTTCCACCTGTACCTTATCTGTTCTGCTTCCCTATAGACTCTTCTTTCTTTCTCCTTCCTCCCACGGGGCATTTACTTCTCTCTTCACTATTGTGTACATCTGTCACCCCATTGTATCTGCTTCACTTTATCGCTAACTTCCTTTGCACTGTATATTTTGACTTCACTACTCCGGCTGACAGGACATTTCCTAAACTCTGCTCTGCTGCAACATTTGTTTCTACTCTACTGACCACATTTGTTTCGATCTATCGCCATTGCATTTTTGCTTTCCTTTACCCTCACTATGTTCCATTGTATGTTGAATTTCTCCATTCATTATACAGTTACTTTACGATGTTGCAATATACACTCACTTCACTCTATTTAAATATACATTGAGTTCACTCTATTGCAATATACATAAGTTGACTCTATTGCAATCTGCATTGTTCAACTCTATTGCAATATACATTATTTCATCTATTGCGATATACAGTTCTTTCACCCCATCCCAGTGTATACTTCCGTCACTCTATTTCACAGTGTTCATTTATCTCGCTCCAGCTCACTGTGTATTTATAACATTTTACTCAAGTTGTACACTTGCTGCACTTCCTCCAGTCCTCCGCTTGGTTCGATTTGTTTCACTCCATTCCAGTGTACACTTACTTTCACTCTGCCTCGCTGGACATAACTTCGCTGGCCGTTCCATTCCTGACACAAAGTCGATCAGGTTAGGATATGTTCAGTGCATTTGATTTCCGATTGATTATGTTTTGCATTTTGTTTTGTTTTTCATCTCTGCTGTTGAAGTAGTATTCGAAGCAATTTAATCGAAATGTGGTTTTCGTGGTATGTGTTCATGAAGTTGCTGTTCTATCTTCATTTGCCGTTTATTTGTATTTCCAAATGTGTGTGTTCTTATTGCATTGCAGCTGGGTTCTACGTAACTCACACAAATATCCTGGATAGCTGTTAGAAGAATTGCAGGGGGCGGGTATAAAAAAAAAAAAAAGAGAGAGAGAGAGAGAGGAGAGAGAGAGAATGTTTGTGTGTGCGTGAAGGGGGGTGGTGGATAAAAGGATAACAAACAGATAAACAACACAGCAGGGCAGGCAGACAGGCTAGGCTGCGATTCTGTCGGGTTTCATCAGTGCAAACACTCTTCAAGTGAAAATTAGAAAGGGGGGGGGGGGGGACGGGGGGGGGGGACTGAGAGAGCGAGAGGGGGGGGGGAGAGAGGACACGGGTGGGTAGGGCCGAACGGCGACAGACAGGACACGCAGACGGATGGACACAAACAGAGATACGCCGACGGGTCGGATGTTCGCACTAATGGACGAACGGACAGACAGGCAGAGAGGACGCTTAGCCACGCCGAGGAGAGAGAGAGAGGAGAGAGAGAGGCTGACAGGAGGTCAGACAGAGGTGCCAAAAAAAGGGGTGCAAAAGAGAGAGTGATGAGAGAGACCCACGAGCAAAGCGGTGAAAGGAGCGGGGGGTAGGTGGTAGCAGAGAGCGAGAGCAGCAGAAGAGAGAAAGTGATGAGAGAGAGAGAGGGAGTGAGAGGGGGGGGGGGGACTGAGAAAGAGATTGAGGATGATGACCTGATGATGGGATGATGATGAATAGGCGATGAGGAAAGAGAAAAAAAAGAACGAAAAGACAACAGGAGGATACAAGAGTCCGGGGGAAAGTTGTGGGGAGGGCGATCTCACGGTATCTATGCACCCAGGCGATTTCTGTATAGTATCGTTCTTCCCGGCTCAAGGTAAACATCCAGAACGCGTGCTCTACCGGCAGGGCAAGGCAACCGGTCAGGTGTGGGGGGGGGGAGAGTGCTTGGCGAAGAAGCCACCCGGGAAAATGTTTACATGTTCACGTGTGCCCGCCCAAGGTGAAACCCCCTGCCGGTCAGTACTCGTGTAGTTAGTGAAGCTGTATTGAGCTGGTATGCCAACCTGTCTGTTATATCTGTTTTTAATATGGTCTTTGTTTTTCTCATAATTTTTTCCTTGTTGAGTTGGCACAGCAGTCCCCTGCGGGTCAAACGTGATAAAGCCAAACAATAAATTCTATGTAGATATTGGACGTTGGGGGTATGTAAGGGAGTCATGTTGTTGTCGGTCGGTCGTCTGTTTGGTCTTGTCTGTCTGTATGAGGGGTTCTCTTTCGTGTCTCTTCTTCGTCTGTCGCATCTCTCTTCGGTGGCTGACCCTTCTCAGTATGTCTGTTCCTTCTTGTTTAAGTTCCTTCTTTTCCTTGGCAACTGACGATGCTCTCTCTCTCTTCTCTCTCGTCTGCTCTCTCTCTCGCTCTCTCTCTCTCGCGATCGCAATTAAAAAGGTCCCGACGAAAATTTTGCGATGTTACGTATTGTTACTTTTTCACAACACACACACACCCACACACTAACACACACACACACACACACACAAACAACACACACACACACAAACGCTCGGCGAGCGCACCCCCCCCACGCCAACCACACACACTACATCACACACGCGCGCGGCGCGGGCAAACAGAGGCACGCGTGCACACACACCTTACTAGGCACACAAACACCCACCTACACATACGCTCCGCGACCGTCCAATCGCGCCTTGTAGTTATCTACCACATTGCGACATTGGTCCAAAGATGATCCGACTGCTTGGAGCTCAACGTCCACAGTTCAGTGCATGACTGTTAATCAGTCATTGATCCAGACATTTCCAGGAGTCATGACTGGGTGCCACTAGCATACTTGGAGCGTGACCCGCTCTGACTTCTCTCTGTTCTGTACTGATCAGCTTAGAGTCGAAGCTTCCTCTACTCTTCTCCCTCTCTCTCTCTCTCTCTCTCTCTCTCTCTCTATCTCTCCTCTTCTCTTTCTTTGTGGCGTAGGGTGAGAATTAAGCCCCCAAACCTTTGTCCGTTTTGTCTACTTTGGGTCCCTGATCTGCCGAGTTCCGCACCTTGCCGTACTCACATAAACGCAGTCACCTAGGCTGACGAACATGTCCTCCTGACTCCCCCCCTTGCCCCACGCCCTCAACCAAAGCTCCCACCCCCTCCAGTCGCGCGGCTTTATTCTAACGAGTTATAGCGTTTAGTGGACCCTTGTTAGTTGTAGCGACGTTTGATCATTCCAAACATTGGCAGTTGTTCCTTAGTTTTCGTGGTTTGCATGAAACGTTTATACATATTGCTAAGTATTTCTTCCTTTGTTCTACCTTTGTTCTGTCGTGTTCCTGCAATCCATTGTTTGTGACTGGGTTTACTATTGATGGTTGGGTACTGTTGTAACTATGTTACTGATATTTCACGTTGCTTTCGTTGTTGGTGCATTTTCTTAACCTTTTTTTTATGTTGCTCTTACAGTTTGCAGTACTTTTCCAAACGGTTATGTCAATTTTTTGGTCTCAGTTTTATGATTGTCGTGTCGATAACATCTCTCTCTCTGCACGTCGTCGTATATATTTCTCTCGCGTCTTCCCTCTCTCTCTTCTGACGTCGTATAGTGCTGACTGCTCCTTACTCTGCATGCATCGCTTCTATCTGATCGTCTTCAGTATTTGCTTCCTTATCGTCAGATATTTACCTGGATGACTTTTCCGTTTGTTCTGAGAATTTTATGCACATGCCCGTGCTGATGCGTGGCGCGACAAAGATTCACAAGACATACAGGCATATAAATTACCTAATACAGTACATACAGACTAAGAGTCCTATATTACTTACATACCAGCCATCACACGAAAAAACACGTACGATTCATAACTTAACGTTATCATAATTCCATTCATACCTATACCCAACCCTACCAGTACGAGACGCACAGAACGCACTCGCACACACGCACAAGAAGTCATCAAACCACACCACACACACATGACACACACAACGTCCACCTGTCAACGTGCACAAGGTGTGACAGCACAAGCACACACCCCCTTGTGATCACACTGTGCATGACCACCCACAACAACATCACACCACACCGACACACACCCACACACGCACGCGCGCGCGGCGCGCACTACACACCACACACACACACACACACACAACACCATACACACACATACCACACATTCGTTGCGCGCGCACACACCCACAAAACCCGCCACACAACACACACAAACACACCACAACACACACACAAACACACAACACACACACACACACCACCAATTACATCCCACCCGACGGGGGGGGGCTTCTGAGGGTGGGCGAAGGGGGCGGAAACCCACACGCACATAACAACACACACACAACACAACACACATGCACACACAACACACACACACACACACCAACACACACACACACCACACACACACACACACACAGCACACACACCAAGAGCCAGAGACAGCAAGAATGAGAAGAGGAGGAGAGAGAGAGGATGATTCTCCAGAGCTTCACGGTACTAAGCGCTACAGTATCAATTGGTGCTGAGATCATATCTTCGCTCCAGACAGTCCCGACGAAGTGGCACTAGCACTGTTGAACTGACCCTTGTTCGGTTACGGTTATGTGTTTGCTTCGTTTGGTTTTTGGTTTCGTTGTGTACTTGTGTGGTTTTGTTTTGTGTAGGGTCGACCTCAATGGATGTCAGCGCTGTTTTCTTTGTCCACACCTGTCCTCGTTGTCCCCAATTCCTAATCTTACTTCCGTTTCCTGCCATTGCCCTGCCTTTTTTTTTATTTTTCGCTATTACGACCTCTTCTTCTTTGTACTTGTGCCCACAGATTTCCTACGTTTTGAAGTCCTTTCTCCCTTCTGTCGTTTTTACCATTTACAATTGTGTTCGTAGCCAAGGCCCGTCTCTACTATCGTGTACGTCATCATTTGTTATGGTGTTCAGTTTCAGAAATATGTCATTAACTGTTTGATATTAAAAATGACAAGTGTGGAGATACGATGAGATCTCCCAGCTTCAGCTTTGGGGGGGGGGGGGGCGGGGGGGCCGGGGAGGAGGGGGGGCGGGGGAGAGAGGACATGAGAGAGGGAGAGAGATGATTGGAGGGAGGAATGGTAGAGGGGAAGAGAGAGGGGTTATGAGGAGAGAGAGAGAGAGAGTGAACTGTAGAGAGAGCGAGAGAGTGAGAGAGAAGGATGTCAACAGCGCTTATTATAAAATGTGAAAAAGCAGTGTCTCTCACAAATGGAACGAAATGGGAGTTGCTCTGAATTTGTTCATGACGTTGGCCAGGTTTGAAGGCTTCAGAGATTAATATGTTCTTACAAGACCCGCAGTGCATTATGTGTGCCACGTAATATGATCTGTGTTTATTTGGCTTGTTATCTTTTTTACTGTTTTAAGAGCAATCTTTGAAGAAGAACACATGTAGGGTGTGGTGCCTGGATAGTTTCGTCCAGTTTTAAAAGATAATATTTCCAAAAACGAAGCACTTCATGTCCGAGAGCTACGTTTTTCCAATATCAAGACGTTTCAAGAATCGTTTTGTCAATCAGTTCACGCCTCTTCTGAAATGTGATTTCCCTCAAATGTCTCCATACCAGTCAACCACACTCTTCCCCCTTCCCCCCACACATGTCCCTCATTTGTCCCACTTACAATTGTCTGCGACCAACCCCCCCCCCCCCCAATCCCCGCCTCCCAGCCCCCAACCCCCACCCCACCCGCCCCGCCCCGACTCGACCGGTTTATTTCTCGTTGTCTTTGCCATACCGCACCGACGGCCTCCACTTAATCGCAGTGAAATGGGTTGAGGGGGTGGGGGGGACTTATAGAGTGTATACAGGTGGAGGTGGTAGCAGATTCATAAACTCAAACGCATCAGGGATATAGAGAACCCCCCCCCCCCCACCTCCTCCACCTCCCCTCCGTCCCCAACTTTCCGAAACACTCTTCCTCTTCTTCCCCCTCTTTCTCCATCCCCGTCCTCCCCTTCCATCCCCACCCCCCCCCCTCTCTCAAGTGACAGTGTTCAGTTCACCCACGTAGTGCCAAGCGCGCGCAATGGTGCCCGTGCCCAGGAGGAAAAACCGGGCATTGTGTTATATCGTACCAGGGAAGACCCCATACAGTCTTGCTGGTATGAGCGTCTGGTACTGTCGTTGAATCGTCGAGTTCAAGGACGGTCGGAATTTCTTTCTGTCTGTCTGTCTGTCTATCTGTCTGTCTGTCGAAACTGTCTGTCTCTGTCTCTCGTCTCTCTGTCTCTCTGCGTCTCTGTCAGTCAGTCAGTCTGTCTGTCTGTCTGTCTGCTGT
This sequence comes from Conus betulinus, assembly GCA_016801955.1. Lineage (NCBI taxonomy): Eukaryota > Metazoa > Mollusca > Gastropoda > Neogastropoda > Conidae > Conus > Conus betulinus. The sequence goes on along the minus strand of JADBJO010031553.1, from coordinate 7,288 downwards.
CTGTCTGTCTCTGTCTCTCGGTGGCTGCCTCTCGTCTGTGCTGTCTGTCTCTCTCTCCAATGGCTAGTTCTGATAAATGATTTCTCGGTTTCCTTTTTCACCTTCTCTTTGCACCCCTTAGGGTCACACTGGGCCAATACGTGACATTCAGAAAAGCTCTTCTCCGATATCTGCAAAAACAGCTATCTTGAACTACACTGAATTAGTTCTATCATCGCCTTTTGTCTGAGGATTCAAAACAAGTCTCTAAACTGCGCATTTTGCCATTTCTAAAAACAGGCTGGTGTCATGCCCTTCTCAGCTGGCATCCCAAAGAACTCCTTGAAAGACTGCCGAAAATCGAAAATAACGGTGCTCGCGCGATTTTCAGAGGCTCAAAATTCGAACGTGTATTCCATTTCCTTCGCTCTCTTCACGCGTTTCCTATTTCTGACCGTCCAGGAGATAAAACTCTTCACTTTGATTTTCTTCTTCTTTTTTTTTTCTGTCATATCTGATACGGTGCCTGACGATCTATCTGAAGCGAATTTCATCTATACTCGTTGCCACCTTTGCTCTTCTTCAGAGACAAGACTTTTGAACATTTCCTCTTTCAGAACTTTGACCTTCTCTGAAAGATATGTTGGCCTGCCACCAAAGCCTCAGGATGTCTGGAAACAGTCTTCCCTTCATTCCCAGGCGATTTTGATTTTTTTTTTTTTTCCCTTCCTGTGTAAGTCTCAGTTGAGAACCTATTATTTCAGAAGAATGTATCACATTTTTGTCAATGCTGTTTTTGTTTTTCTTCTTTTTCAATTGTTGTTCCTCGAATTGTCTGTGTTTGAGTTGTTTTTGTGTGCTTTCATGATATTAAGTGTGCGTGCGTGTATATATATATAGATATATATATATATATATATATATATATATATATGTGTGTGTGTGTGTGTTGTGTGTGTGTGTGGTGTGGTGTGTGTGTGTGTGTGTGCGTGTGCGCGCGCCGCGCGCGCCTGTGTCTGGTCTGTCTGTCTGTCTCTCTCTCTCTTCTCTCTCTCTCATCTCTCTCTCTCTCTCTCTCTCCTCTCTCTCTCTCTCTCTCCGTACGTCCGAGAATGCATTTGTGCGTATGCTTGTGTATGAACGTGCGCGCGCTCGCGCGTGTGTGAGGACAGGGGTGGAGCGATACTGTCAGTGTTTTATGGCTTTGGTTGTGTTGTGGTTTTGTTTGTTGAATTCATTTCATTTCTCTACGTATTTGTATTGAGTGTGGTGGAATGGTTTGTCTCTGCTTCGTTTGATGTTAGTATTCGTATGGATCACTTGTTTTGATCATCATTTTGCTTACTTTCGTACGAGCTGCAAGTAGGGTTCCCCTTGCACGTGCAAAATTTCCATCGTCATCATCATGATCATGATGATGATGATCATCATCATCATCATTGTTATATCATCATCCTTATTATTCTTATTATCATCATGATCATCATCATGATCATCATCATCATCATCATCATCATCATCATCATCATCATCCTTATTATTGTTATTATATCATGATCATCATCATGATCATCATCATCATTATCATTATTATTAGCATTATGGTTATTGTATTATTATTATGATTGTTTACCATCATCATCATCATCATCATCATCATCATCATCATCATCATTATTAATCTTATTATTCTTATCATTCTTTTTCTTCTTCGTCTTGTTATTATCATCATCATCATCATCATCATCATCTCATCATCAGTCCTTAAGAAGGTTGAGGACGATTCAGGAAGGAGTAACTGCACATGCTGCTCTGTAAATTGGCCCCTCGTAGCTTGACCGCAGTCAGCGAGACGGCGGGCACTGCGCGCGAGTCCAGTTGGAATGAAGCGCGTAAACCAGCGGCTGGACCTTTACGCAGGCTACGGTGAGCCACTGGTCCTGACTACTGCCCTGTTTTCTTCTCTAGCACTTCTAAGTCCTTTTCAGATTATTGTGTTGCACGTTGGTGCTTTAATGCTGGCGTTCACCTTAAGAGTGATGGCAACTTCAAATATTGGCTTGTGCAGGAAGGGTTAAAGGAGGGTGGGGGGTAAAGGGGGAGGGGTGCAAGGGTGGGGGGCCGGGGATGTCAAGGGAGTGGCGGGGTTAGAACGGGAACCATAAACACTGGCTGGGGTGGTCTTTCTATGTGTCTGCATGCCCGGGCGGGCGGCGCGCCGGGCGTGTGGTTGTGTGGTATGTGTGGAAATGGATGTGGACAGTTTGACACGAAAACGCCCACCATAAAACACCGCGAACTGCGGAGAAAGGTCAGTGTCTTTGCTGGCGGCCCCTCAGTGCACGCGCCGTCGTTGCGGTCCGTGGGTGGGTGCGGGTGTATGTGTGTATCATGTGGTGTTGTGTGTGTGTATGTGTGGTGGGTAAAGTGGTGTGGGACCCGTACACATTTTGTTCGCTGACGGCGATCGACCGGGTGCGAAGACAAGCGATAGGACGGAAAAAGAAGGTCCTGCGAATGAGGCTGGCTGCCCCGCTTGCACCTCGTGTTGCCCTATTACACGACACGCCATTCTGAGCTTTTCGCATACACAATTACATTTTGCCCAGAATTAGCACACACACACACACCCACGCACACACACACCACGCCCGCGGCGCGCGGCGACACACACACACACACACACACACACACACACACGCACGCACGCAACCATGCACACATACACCACACCTAACACACCACACGCAAGCACGTACGCATGCACGCACACACACACTCACACAAGCCAAAACGCACGCATGCATGCTCGCGCGCGCGCGCGCGCGCACACACACACACAAACACACACACACACACACACACACACACACACTAACACACACACCACCACACACAAACCACACACACACACACACACACACACAAACTCACACACAACACACACACACACACACACACACACACACACACACACACACACACACACAGACGAATGATGCAAACAAGGACAGGGAAAACGTGATAGCAGCGTGAACAGAAATCTTGATAAGCGCCCATCATTGGGAATGTACAAAGTTCGGGGTGAATGAGTAATCCTATCCCACCTCCATACCCCAGACCCCCACCCCCGAACCCCACACACCCCCGCCTACATCTCCTCTCTTCTCTCGTCTCATCTCTCATCTCTCTCTCGTCTCTCTCCTTCTCTCCTCATGTCTCTCATCATCTCTCTCCTCTCTCTCCTCTCTCTCTGGTTGTGTGTGTGTGTGTGTGTGTGTGTTGTGTGTGTGTGTGTGTGTTGTGAAGTATTTTGAGGCAGCGACAAAAGGGTTGAACAGTCTGGTCTTTTGATTTACTATGCTTTCAGTAAAAGGATTACGGTTCGTATGAAGTTACCGTCACAGGTTTTTGTTGTCGTTGTTTTTTGTTTTTAATCACATTCTTTTGGGCGAAGCGCGCATCAGGATGTGGATTAAAAACGTGACGCTTAAATTTGTTTAGAGTTCAGGGGACAGGAAGAACTGTCCGCGAATTATGCCTGAGCACAAAAGGATTGGGTGAACGTGAGCATCTGGCGAAACCTGACGTACGCAGCTGTGCAATCGGCCCCAGTTCGATCATGAAGGGCGAACAATGATACATACACCAATTTCCACTCTTCAGAAAGACTAACAAAGCAACACTGATCAAGAGGGAGGGGGAGGGGGGGGGGGGAGGGGACAGGGCCTGGGCAGGGGGGGGATAAGGAGGTGGAGTACCTTCGCCTTTCTCTTCTTGGAATGCTAAGGTGCGTAACATTTGAGGCGGGGCACCACTTCCTGTTGATCTGATTGGCTCTCTGTCCTGATTGTGTTCACGGTTGGCCGGCTTTTTGACATACCTTCGCCGCTTACAGGGTCAAAACAACCTGTCAAAGTTTTCGAAAAGCACACACACACACGCGGTGGTTTCGCGTGTGTATGGTTGGTGGGAAAGGCATCCTTGCGCAGGCAGTGGCAGCCGCCCTCGATGATTAGTCACAACGACAGCAAACGGTCCATGTGGTAACCTGAGAGGGCAGTCCCAGTCCTGTTGAACGATTCTCCTTGTGGAGCCCGGTGATTGTGGTGTCCGGGTGTAGGTTGCATATGTATGTGCGAGCGAGCGGGACTTTTAAACCAATAAAAGTGACACTTTGTAAGCGAGGCAAGATGCTTACTTAGCGTAAAGGGCACATGAGAAAGTGTTCATGCATTTTCCACACGTGCTGTTCCCATAGAGATGCCCGCACGGGGTGCTGCACTCATGTGCACACACACACACACACACACACACACCCACACACACACCACACACACACACACACACCATCGCACAGCGCGCGCCCAGTGCGCGCGCGCGCGCGCACGCACACACACACACACACACAACACACACACACCCACACACACACACACACACAACACAATCACACAAACACATGAGCTTCGCGCGCTTCAATTAGTAGTTTTGTTGCTGGTTTCAGTGTCTTTTTCTATCTTCATTATCATTGTCAATTAACTTTCGATCGGATGGCAGTATATAAAAAAAGAAATGATAGAAAGAAAAGAAAGCACCTTTGAATGACGATACCTGTTGGCTATATCCTATGAGTCTTGGCTTGTTTAAACTCACTGCTCTTCTCAGTGTTACTTCACTGTTGTGTAAATGAAGTGGTTTGTTGAAACGAGATAATTACCTGTTTGCTGCTCCTGAATCTAAGAAACACATCTACATGGGCAGATAAATCCAGGGTTCCATGCATGTCAAATACCCCTTTTTCTACATTTTCACACTGGGTATGCCTGTTTCGACATTTTATGATCAACCGAGACTATACCATTCATCATGAGTATCCCTCATCTGGGCGTACCACTTCTACCCCCTAACACCCCCCCGCCACCCCGCACCCCCACCCCCTTGCTGCAGACAGCTGATAACCTGAAGGTGTATACCCTCCGAAAAGGGAACAAGACGAAAAATAAACAAATACACATAGCCAGTGTTGGAGAATGGTTGGAACGGTCGTCACAGTCCCCTGTCTTTTTCTTTTTTCAGTACTATCCTCAGCTAGAAGACGGATTGTTAAGTGGAAACAGATCAGCATGACAATAGTGGGAGACATCATTAAAAAAAAAGACTTGGTTCAGAAAAATGGAGTGAGATGGAGAGAGAGCGGGGGAGTGAAAGAGCGAGCGAGCGAGCGAGAGAGAGAAAGAGAGAAGAGAGAGAGGCAGACAGACAGACAGAGACAGACAGACAGACAGACAGAGACAGAGAGACAGACAGACAGGCTGACTGACTGATTTACTGACAGAAAACAGACTATATGAGATGACATTCATTGAGTTTTTCGCGCATCAGTAGTGGGGGTGGGGGATGGGAGGCGTTGAGAAAGATTGAGACAGACAGACAGACAAACAGGCAGATAGTCAGACAGAGTATATGATGAGTTGCGTTTTATGGCAAGATAGTTATCAGTGGGCAGGGAGAAAATGCCAGAGTGAGAGAGAGGAGGGTGAGAGGGAAGGAGAGATAGAGAGGATTGTGGGGGGGGGGGGGGGGGGTATATGATGAGTTGCTTTTGTTGGTTAGTATGTTTGAATGGAAGAGAGAGAGAGAGAGAGAGAGAGACGGAGAGAGAGAGAGAGAGAGAGACAGACAGACAGACAGACAGACAGACAGACAGAAAGACAGACAGACAGGACAGTCAAAAACAGAGACAGAGATTGTAGGAGAAATTGCTTTTCATTGGCTGGTTAATCAACAGTCTGATGACAGAGAGAGAGAGAGAGAGAGGGGGGGGGGGGGGGGGGGGGCGGGGGGGGGGGGGGGGGGGGGGGGGGGGGGGTGGGAGAAAGAGAGAGAAGAGGTAAGAGGAGGGGGGAAGACAGGAGCAACGAAGGGCCAAAAAGAAGACTATAAGATAAGTCGATTTTTCGTTGACTAGTAAACACCAATGGTAAGTGGCGGAAACGGTTGGCCAACACGGTGTGTCCTAAGGGGCGTCCTCCTCCATGGCATTTTTTAAAAAGACTTTCACGCCGAATGGGCAATAATCTCCAAGTGGCTTTAGAGGCCGGGTCCCCAAGCGTTAACGAGAGAGCCAGTGAATAAGCTAGGGGTAGAACAGGCGCAGAGTGAAGGTAATTCTTATTAAAGGGACAGGCGAGGGTGATTCAACGCCCTTAACGGTTTATAACATTTCATTTCAATTGTTCCTCTCTAAAACGTAAAGCGTAATGTACAAACATAGCAACATCTCTCATCATGACAGCATTTCCGTTTTGCAATAGTGTCCGAACTGGACAGGAAAGCTATCTTTATAGTGTTTATGAATACATTTTCTCATAAGTTTTTGCAACTTGGACATTTTAGAAGAAAATGTGTTTCAGTTTCTTCTTCACTGCAACAAGGGCAGATGGCTATTGCTGTAGTGTCGGTATACTTTTTATTTGTTCCAAGCTCATTTACACCTAATTTGACTTTTGGTAATGCCCTTCTGAATGTTGTAATGAGATATCATATAAGTATTTCCAGGATGATGCAGTGATTTAAAGGATAGGTAGACGGTATAACGATCACTACCTTCTAATTTACTGTGCCTGTCCTGTTTGAAACAGTCTACCATTCTCTGTTTAAACACTGGAAAAAATACCTTTTCATCTCCCACTCCTCCATTTATCCACACTTCTGAAAATCCGTAGGAGTCTAAAGAATGTTTTATGTCTAAAGCCCGCTTGGGATTCTGTCAATTCTTTTTCGTGTGGAGAGAGAGAGAGAGAGAGAGAGAGAGAGAGAGAGAGAGAGAGATGCACATATACTCACACACACACACACACACAACACACACACACACACACACACACACATACATACACACACACGTGCGCGCGCGTGTATGCACACACACACACACAACACACATATGCACACCCTCACACACATGCACGCATTCACACATGTATGCGCACGCATATGCGTGCACCCACATACACACTACACAAACGACTGCCACTACACACACACACACACACACACACACACACACACACACACACATACACACGTACAAACACACACACACACACACACACACACACACACACACACACACACACACACACACACACATACAACACGCTCACACATACGTGCATCCCGCACCCCCCAACCCCACCATACCCCTACCTCCCCCCCCCCCCCCCCCACACACACACAAACGTATTGACTTTTTATCCCCCATTATAATCATTATCAAACTTTTTTTAAAAAAAATAATCGGCTT
>JADBJO010031552.1:12500-16630 GCA_016801955.1 Conus betulinus | reverse complement strand
CGCAAAAATGTAACAGTTGTTACATTCTTCCGGCGAATGCGTTTTTATGGGGTATTAGGCAGTGCACCACGCCGCTCATTCCGTCACCCCGTCAACAGCCACAGCCCGGTCGGCCCCGCTGCAGCCCCGGCACCGGCAATCCACAGGGGAGCAGTCAATGTCAAGTCGTCAAGAGGCAACCCACCGGAGGAGACACTGCACTGCTGCCGAGTCACTTCGGTGGTGTTCAGTGGCGCCTGTTTGATCTAACATACGCAGGACACCACCTACTAAGCCCCGTACTGACGACAATAATTGCTTAGTCGCGGAGCCGGCGTGAGTGAGCTCTCCCTCCGGAGGGCGCCACACGTCCGTCCAACGACAGCCCCCATGGACTCGCCGATACCGGTGACCTCCGACGGAACCAAACCAAGGCCACAGACGTGGAGAGGACATCGAAACTGAGGTCACCATGAGAGCAGGGCACGAAGGGCCACAGAATTGAATTTTTTTTTTTTTTTTTTAATGCTGATCGATGAGAATGAGGATGATTAAGATGATGCTACGGATTTCCATTTCGGTCTGAGACTACATGACAGGGCTGTACTCTACGCTTCCTTTCATAATATATCCCGGCGTCAACCAGGCCCGAGAAATACAGGCTCCTGCAGTGTTGGTCAGGAAATGTGAGCAACACTCTCAGAGACGCATCCATTAAGTGGATGAAACTCGAATGTGTGGTCCCAGTCTTCCCAACTGAGTCCGCAGCAAACTCAACTCTGGATAGGAGCCGGTCGGGGCAGAAAAACCCACATGACTCTGATGGGATTCGAACCCACGACTTCCCAGCCGGGAGTCCGCGACGCTGACCACTTCGCCACGGTGGCTGGTTGTCACAACTTTATATTTCGCATGGATCATGTACGCAGATGATAACAACGTTACACTTGTTATGATTTGCGCTGCACAAAGTATTGCATCATTGCATTTTGCGCTGATATTCCATTTTCACAGAAAGTATAGCATTGTTGCATTTTGCGCTCATGTGACATGTTACACAAAATATACCATCGTTGCATTTCGCTGGTGTGACATTTTACACAAGATATAGCATCGTTTGCATTTTGCGCTGATGTTCCATTTTACACAAAATATAGCATCGTTGCATTTTGTGCTGATGTTCCATTTTACACAAATATATAGCATCGTTGCATTTTGCGCTGATGTTACATTTTGCACAAACTATACCATCGTTGCATTTTGCGCCGGAATCCAAGGAACTGCACTTGACGTCCATCTGCTGCATGCATTAATTATTAATGAGATGCATGCGTCTGATTTCTGTTCTCGTTCCTTTCGGTCTTCTATCTTGCATGTGCCCCTGGACTGTTTGGCCTGAACTAAAGTTTGCTCAGTGGTACTTCATTGAAGAATGCAGAAAGTGACTGTCGCGCAGAATAGTATGGAAACCTGTTTGGAGCCACAGTGTATGAGAGTACATGCCAAGCCATACAACACTATCAGGAGCAAGCTTGTGGCCCCGAAAGACAATATAGACAAACTGGACCAGTCAGGGGCAATGTACGAAATCCTGTGCGCGGTGAATGTGACCAGCCGTATGTGGGTGAAACAGAAAGAAAACTGAGGCTCCGTGTCAAAGAACACAAAGGGACTTCACCCTGGTAGCGGAACACATGATCAACAGCGGACATGTGTTTTCCAGTGACAACATCAGTGTCCTGGGACTGGTAGGCCAGATGGTTCCAGAGAGGGGTGAAGGAGGCCATCTACATCGCGGCCACCACACCAACCCTCAACCGGGACAGGGGGAGACACATCCTGCCATCGGTCTACAGCTCCCTAGTTCGGTTGTACGACGTGAGCTCGACTCACGGACGTGCGCACCGAACACAGTTCACCCCGTCAGTCGAACAGTGCTGATGAAGGCTGCCGGATGGTAGCCGAAAGCTCCGCTATCGCCCGTCTGTCTTGAGAGACCAGGTACGAATGTTTAATCGAACCACAGTTTGTCTGAATAAAAGCACTGACATCACTCAACAAACATCCTGCCTGTTTCCCTGCTTGAAGGCCGAATTAAATGAATGATTTTTTTTCCTTTTACAAACTTCAAAATCAATTGAATGTCCGTGCATCAAGACCCCAAACCAGCCACATTTCTCTGTTGAAAGTTTAAAAGTAATCTGAACAGCCCTTTATGAAGTTCAGAATGAACCATTGTATTTTCAACGCGGTGACAGCCCTGATATGACCCTTTGCGGTCGGCTGGACTAGTAGGAACCTTACCTTACCTTACCTTACCTTACCTTACCTCACCTTACCTTACCTTACCGTTGTGTTTTCTGTTTAATTTCTTTACTCGAGCTGGCTTCGCGACGTTGGCTTGGAGCTGCCGAGAATCACATATTTAGACTATGCTGAAGGAAAGTCAGTCAAAGGAAGCGTTGTACTGGAAACTTAACTGGACACGAAACACAGCTGTCAGAACACCAGTGTCGGACAAGCTTTTGTCCCAGAATACGTTTTAGTTTGTCAGAGTGGCTGCAATGCAGAGACAGAGTGAGAACTGAACCGTAAAGAGCTTGGACGACGATAACACCATGAAACACCGATTCACCAGAGCTGAAGGTCTCTTTTATGTTGCGCGAGTTTCATGACCGTATTTATCAAAACAATGTGAAAAAAAAAAGCTAAAAGACTTCCAAGCTATGATCAAACAATAGATTAAAGAAATAAACAAAGAAAAAACGCCGATTGTTACGCCTGGTTTGACTGCTTTACTTTCATGCCAGTCTCGCATTCCTTGAAGTAACATTTGCTAAAATGTCCCAAGCGATACATGGTTGTAAGCCCCTTGACAGAACTTTTGTGATACTGATGTTTGATGATGAATGCCACATGCTATATGTTGATGTGGGCGGAGACTACAGAGGTCAGCACCTTTCTGACACTTCAAAGACGCCTGTTCTGCTAGCTGGTGTGTCTAAATGTTCGTCACTGCGTAGGCATTAGTGTGCGTAAGCGTGCGTTGGTGCGGGTGTGTGTGTGTGCATGTGTACGTATGGGTCTGCATGTGTGTGAGTGTGTGCATGTGTGTGTGTGTGTGTGTGTGTGTGTGTGTGTGTGTGTGTGTGTGTGTGTGTGTGTGTGTGTGCTTCTGGAGTCATATCTCCGGTATTTTTGAAGTGCAGCATATCAATAGTATTTTCAAATAATTTCAGAATTCGGAATTGAAAAAAAACAACAACAAAACAAAACAAAACAGATTTCGAGTTTTAGGCGATGAAGTGTGTTTATTCAGTTATTGTGTGTGTGTGTGTGTGTGTGTGTGTGTGTGTGTGTGTGTGTGTGTGTGTGTGTGTAAAAAAACACTGTCGTAATGCACATTCGGCCACAATCTTTGTTAAATGGCATGAGATTGGATCGGGTTGGATTGTGAAGTTCTCAAATTCTGGTGGGTGTTAGGTTTCCTATTTCATCAGTGTTGTGTGCCCACAGATATGACTGTCATGTTACAGCAAAACACAGACATGCGCAGTTTCCGGGCTAATGTTTCGGGTATTCTCAACTGGCCTTTGAGTTAAGTGAATGCAGGAATTTGCGAGCTTGATAATGAGCAGGTAGTTGAAGATGATTTGCCTGTAAAATGGGGGCCAGAATAGCTCAGTGGTAGAGTTCCAGACTCGTAATCTTGGGGTTGCGGGTTCGAATCTCCGCCGGGCCGTTTCGGTATAAGGGGATTTCCCCCTCAGACTTAAGATTGGTTCTGACTCTTTTTTCCCATACAGTCCTTCGAATGAGACTATAAACCGAGGTTCCGTGTGTGAAAGCTCGCATAACATCTTGCACACACACGAAAATTCCATCACCAACTTTCGGAAGAGAAGGCCAGTTTGGCCGTTCGTATGGATGACATGTTACACATAACATGCATCTTCCCCGAAGATGGAGTATGGCTGCCTTAATGGCTGGATGAAAAAACGGTCACACACACAAAACTCCACTCCCTTTGTTGGGTATATGGGATTAATCCTTGTCAGTCTATACACGGAGTGTCCGCAGGAATATCAGCCTGCGCACGCAGAAGAAGAAAAAAAAGTAGTAGTAGAACAAGAAGAATAAGAAGAAGCCTG
>JADBJO010031552.1:0-7500 GCA_016801955.1 Conus betulinus | reverse complement strand
GTGCTGGCTTCATGCACCTTCACCGTCACATGTTCTATCACCTGTGGGCAGAAAGACAGTCACATGTTCTATCACCTGTGGGCAGAAAGACAGACTGTCACATGTTCTATCACCTGTGGGCAGAAAGACAGACTGTCACATGTTCCATCACCTGTGGGGCAGAAAGACAGACGGTCACGTGTTCTATCACCTGTGGGCAGAAAGACAGACTGTCACATGTTCTATCACCTGTGGGGGCAGAAAGACAGACGGTCACGTGTTCTATACCACCTGTGGGGCAGAAAGACAGACGGTCACATGTTCTATCACCTGTGGGCAGAAAGACAGACGGTCACGTGTTCCATCACCTGTGGGCAGAAAGACAGACCGTCACATGTTCCATCACCTGTGGGGCAGAAAGACAGACTGTCACGTGTTTCATCACCTGTGGGCAGAAAGACAGACGGTCACGTGTTCTATCACCTGTGGGCAGAAAGACAGACACTGTCACATGTTCTATCACCTGTGGGCAGAGAAAGACAGACTGTCACATGATCTATCTTATCACCTGTGGGGCAGAAAGACAAACTGTCACGTGTTCTATCACCTGTGGGCAGAAAGACAGACTGTCACATGATCTATCACCTGTGGGGCAGAAAGACAGACTGTCACATGTTCTATCACCTGTGGGCAGAAAGACAGACTGTCACGTGTTCTACCGCCACCACCACTATCACCAACAACAGCACCACCGCCACCTCCAGTATCACCATCACCACCAACAACACCAGCACTACTGCTACCACCACCACCGGCATCACCATTATCACTACCTCCATGTTCACCACTACCATCACCAACACAACCCACTACCACGTCCACCACCCGGAGCATCATGACCACCATCACCAGGACACCACCACCAATAACACTACAGACACAAAAAAATAATTGATATATCAATACTAATGAAAACGGCTACTGTCACTGCTACTGAAGACAATAACATCATCACCATTAGCTTATTCTCTGTCTGTCTCTCTGTTTATCTATCTGTCCATTCATCCACTCTAACTCCATATGCATATAAACACACACACGCACGCACACACGCACGCACGCACGCACGCACACACGCACGCACGCACGCACGCACACACACACACACACACACACACACACACACACACACACACACACACACACTTTGATATTTTATTGTCACTACCAAAGAGGTCTTTTGACAAGGGGGGAGAGGTAACAGAACAAAAACATTCCCCTCTTCCTTTCCTGCAAACAAATAGTACTACTTTCATTCCTAGTGTGTATCAAATCCAAAGTTAACAAAAACAAATGAATTCGAAACATTTCGTTATGTCCTCACCTCACGCACAGGAGTAATGCAGTAAGGTTAAAAAAAAAAATGTGTGTGTGTGTGTGTGTGTGTGTGTGTGTGTGTGTGTGTGTGTGTGTGTGTGTGTGTGTGCGCGCGCGCGTGTTTGTTTATATGCATAGAGAGAGAATGGATGAATAGATGGATAGATAAACAGAGAATACGCTAATGGTGATGGTTATTGTCTTCAGAGAGAGAGAGAGAGAGAGAGAGAGAGAGAGAGAGAGAGACAGAGAAGACAGACAGACAGACAGACAGACAGACACAGACACACACACACACACACACACACACACACACACACACACACACACACACACACACACACACACACACACACAGAGAGAGAGAGAGAGAGAGAGATTCTCTCTGGCCGTTCGGACCCTTTGACCTTCCCTAAGCTTGATGGATACTGGTGCATTGCACCACGTTTTCCTCTGACACTGATCAATCTTACAGATTTTATTTTTCACCCCTTTTTACTTCCTATAAATTACTTCCTTCTTCATTCCTTTCTCTACTCTTCGCTGGCTGCTTCGGAAGTCTGCTGGATTTTTGTTCAGGTTCCCTCAGTAAGTGAACAACACAGAATTGTAGATGGCATATCCCCATGTAACATCAAAGCTAGATCTCCACACTTTGCCATGTTCAGCTGATACATCTCTTTCAGTGGACGAAAAACAACGTTTGTCAGGCGACACACAAAATAGACCCGTTTCAAAACAGACAGAGATGGTCTCCATAGGTTTCGTTCCAAATTTTTCCATCTCCTCTAATTTTTTTTTTTTTTTTTTTCTTTTTTTTTTTTTTTTTTACAAAATGTAAATCTTTCCAAAGTGATTTGCCAAGAGTTATGAACAACCTGCCAGCTTGCGCTTGTGTTCCTTACGTGGGTTCTCTCTCTCTCTCTCTCTCTCTCTCTCTCTCTCTCATTATTGGTTTATCTCTGCGTCTCTCTCTCATGGAAAAAAAAAAACTGCTGGCAAGGAGAGTACATGTTCTGTCCACCTCCCAACCGCTCTCTCTCTCTCTCTCTTTCCATCATAAACACCCCCTTCCTTACCCACCCACTCACCCAGACACACACACACACACACACACACACACACACACACACACACACACACACACACACACACATCTCTCTCTTTCTCGTGGAGAAAAAAATATCAACGTGCAAAGACAGTTCCTTTTCTGTTCTCCACCTTCTCTTTTTCTCCTCATATGAAACCCACCCTAACCCACCCACCTACCTTTCACCCATAAGTAGGTCTTTATGTCTAATTCTCTCTGTCTGTCTGTCTGTCTGACTGTCTCTCTCTACACACACACACACACACACACACACACACACACACAACACACACACACGCACGCACGAGAGAGAGAGAGAGAGAGAGAGAGAGAGAGAGAGAGAGAGAGAGAGAGAGAGAGAGAGAGAGAGAGAGAGACATGCGAGAGACATGTGGGTGTGTGTGTGTGTGTGTGTGTGTGTGTGTGTGTGTGTGCGTGCGTGCGTGCGTGCGTGTGTGTGTGTGTGTGTGTGTGTGTGTGTGTGTGTGTGTGTGTAGTTCTTACCATCACAGTGGGTGACCTCAAACGGTGTAGTTCGCCATCAAAAACCCCGTTGATGGCGTACTGGTCCGTTTGGAATTCCACCGAGGTCGTCGTGACGCCATTCTCGCTTTTGTGAGACTCCTGAAAGCATCGGTCCACACCGTCTGTCAGCCACGATGGTCACAGGAGTCCTCGGTCACAGCCCAGTCTATAACAGCGCCCCCCTCCCCCCCCCCCCCCCCCCCGTTTCTTCCCCGACATCACCCATGGGGACTGAGCGAGATGGCGGGCGAGGGTTTACCATTACAAATTGTATCTCATCATTCTAACACTTACGTACTATTCAGTTCTTTTTTCTGGCACTCTCTTTGAGAGAGGCACAGGCAAATGGTCTCACCATCCGACTACAGGGCCTTCTCTTTTCGTTCCTCGCTGGCTGAAAAAAAAGGGGGCCTTCATTTTGTTCTGTCTATCGGTAGGAAATAGACACAGAGGATGCCAGTGCATAACGTGACGAGGAATGTAAAAGGAAATGACACTGGTCACATGTTATGACTCGTTTCTTCATTTTGCTTCAGTGGAGATAACATTTGGAGATTGAGTAAAGTCTGTCTGTCTGTCTGCCTGCCTGCCCCCCCCCCCCCCCCCTCTCTCTCTCTCTCTTTCTCTGTCCTCTGTCACTGATTGGTTTGTTTTCAAAGCGTACATTCATCCACAATGTTTTGTTGCATGTATAATTATAACCTGTCTTCCTCATTATGTTTTCTGAACATACACGTTTTTCCTGCTGCAAGAGCTCTGTCACGCAGAGCAGCGCAACAACACTTCCCAAGCTGGAGTAAACATACAGCATTGTGTTTCCGTTTTTCTCGTCTGACTGATTTGTGTAAGAATAGGTATTATAAACTATTCCGCTTCTGAACTCGTTAAGCTTGGGGAAATATTGTGAGAGATAGGCCAACAATATTCACTTCATGATAACAACTAACGTCAGACCTATAAGAGTACGGTACAACACAAGGTTTCAACATCGAAAACAACAATCAGGACATACCGCCACTCTACGCCACATACATAATAAATTACCATGACACAACGCAACACTATGCTACGCAACACAGAGCAGCATTATTTACACATCACGAAGCTTCTCAAAACAACACAAAATCTCGCAACATGAAAAATACACTCATTAAAATGTAACATAGCACCCCACGACACAAAGCCACCTATCAAAATGGAACGAAATACGGGGGCCGGAATAGCTCAGTGGTAGAGCACCGTAATCTTGGGGTTGCGGGTTTGAATCTCCGCCGGGCTGTTTCGGTACAGGGTGATTTTTTTCCCTCGGAGTTAACATTGGTTCTGACTCCATTTCCCGTTCAGTCCTTCGAATGAGACTGTAAACCAAGGTTCCGTGTGTGAACGCACGCGTAACATCTTGCGCACACGTAAAATCCAACCAACTTTCGGAAGAGAAGGCCAGTTTGGCCGTTGGTGAGGATGACACGTTACACATAGCATGCACCTTCCCCGAAGTTGGAGTATGGCTGCCTTATTGGCGGGATAAAAAAAAAAAAACGATCACACACACAAAAACGCCATTCCCTATACAGGGGGTGTCCGCAGGAGTATTAGCCTGCGTACGCGTACGAAGAAGAAGAAGAAGAAGAAGAAGAAGAAGGAAATACAACATCACAAAAACTTCCACGCCTCATACTCAGTGCCACATGGTCACACCATGACAAAAATCACCACCGCAAAACGCCATACAAAACCACACTATGCCATGCTCCCCTTATGATGCGACTGACAGCAAAGCACCACAACAGATACACTGCATAACACAACGTCACAGAACACAACACGGAACACCACGCCACACAACGTCACACACACACAGCGGAACACCACGCAACACAACGTCATAGAAAACAATTCAAGGTGACACAATACAACACACACAACACACAACACAACACACACACAGTATCACACAACTCAACAGAAAGCCACTAAACGCAATGCAACATAACTTAAAAAAAACAAAAACAAAAAAACAAAACAAAACAAAACAAAAACAAAACCAAACCAAACCAAACCAAACCCAAACCAAACCAAACCAAACCAAACAGCACATAAAAAAGTACACGTTATAACAACTGCTCATTGACGAAAGCGCACGTCGTCTTTTACACTGCATCATAGCATAGTCTGAAAAACAAATTGAATTATTTAATGTATTAAATTGTTATTGTTACTGTTATTGTTATTATTATAATGATGATGATGATGGCGATGCTGCTGCTGCTGCTGCTGCTGCTGCTGCTGATTGCTATTATTATTTCAACTACTACCACTGCTACTATAGTACTACGATTACTACCGCTTACGCGATTACGACTACTACTACTACTACTACTATATGTTTTAATCCTTTCTTCGCTCTTTCGCTCTTTCTTCGATTGATGATGATGACGATGACGACGACGACGACGACGACGATTATGATGATGATGATGATGATATATTAATGATGAAAGGCACCTTCTTGACTGGTGGGCCCTTCTCTCCCCTCTCCGGTGATGAACTTGTTTTGATAGCTGTACACGCCGCTGAAGGAGATTTGGAAATTGCGCATGACTTCCACACCGTCTGCCGCGCCTATGTCTTCCTTTACCGCAACGGTCATCTTCGACACCTCGCCTGTGACATAACAAATCGTCAACACGAAGGAGGAGGAGGGGAAGAAGAATACGAAGAAGAAGGATACGAAGAAAATGGCGACGAAAGACGAACACGAGGAAGGAGACGACGACGACAACGACGACGACAAAGACGAAGAAGAAGAAGGAGGAAGAAGAGGAGGAGGAGGAGGAGACAAACAAACAAACAAACAAAAACAACAATAACAATAAAAAAGAAAATGATGACGATGTTAGTGATGATGATAACAATGATAATGATGACGATGATGAGTAGGATGATATTGATAACTAGCAGCAATGTCAATAGCAATAGCAGCAACAACAACAAACACAGTGACAAGGGCCGGCAGAAATGTTAAGTCGAATTTTCAAAATCTGTGTCGATGCATGTGGAACGGGCTACTCCACACTAGGTACATTCGGTGGGGCCTACACCATTAAACGGATAAAACCCTACACATCAAAGAAGAAATCATGATCATAAAGAGATAATGCGCATGATCTGTACCATAAAATCACTGTTCTTTGTGTATTTCGTGTATTTCTGAAAAAAAATATTGAGATAAAGACGATAACAGAGTGTTTTCATACTTAAAAAAAAAAGCACACGAACAAATGGATGATAATGACGTATTGTTTATTTTTAACAAAGCGAAAGGATGATGACAGACCGATTTCCTGAAATTAGCTTACCAATTAACCAACCAGCCAATCAGCCAACCAACCGACCAACTGACCCAACCAACCAACTAATCAAGCAATCAGCCAAACAACTAACTGAACAAAGCACAACAAGAAAAATAACGCGAACATTAACAATAATAATGGTCACAACAACATCACGAATGGATGGTGATGACAGATCATATCCTTCATAACAGTATGACCGAAGGGTGATGACAACAGATCATGTTTTTAAACAAACAGCATAAACGGAAAAAAACGGATGATGATGTTGAATCCTTCTTTAACACACACACACACACACACACACACACACACACACACACACACAACAACAACAACAACAACAAGAGCACATTAAGGATTATGATGTAAGATCAAGTATCAAAACCAACAAACGAAAGAAAATCAAAAGAAAAGGATGCTTATTAAATTATTTCTCCAAACAATTACAAAACGAAAGAATGATGATGGCATATCGTCTAATAAAAGTGCAGCTAACAACAGCAAATAAAGAAAAAAAAGAATAGCATGATGAGGACAGATCGGTCCTCTAAAACTTACAATACGAAAAGGGAATCAGCATTTCCCGATCGAAGTTACAAAACAAAGGCGCTGGAACGACACATCATTTCTATTCAAACTGAAAGGATGATAATGACGGATTATTTTGTGCGATATCAGCACAGGAACAACAAACCCCGGGAGCTTTACACAATTATCTGCTGCGATAAAAAGGCGCTAAAAATGCGCACGGTGGTTGTAGAATGAACTTCTTTCTTTCTTCCGTTCTTTTTCTTTTCTTTCCTTCCCCCCTTCTTCGTTCCATCCTCTTCCTTTACGCTTTCCTTCCTTCCCTGGCTTCTTTGTTCCTTCTAAAGGTCCATGCCGCGTTCTAGTCTGTGACTATGACCCATCCTCTTCCCTCAGGTGCTCCTTTTAACTAGTGTGTTGCATAATTATGGCCCCTTGTTTCACTTTAGCCATTTTTTTTTTGGTGGTCGTCTGATCTATGTGTGCACTTTGACAGCCAAAGTTGTCGATCTTGTTGTTCATCATTCACGTCTCCACCCCTTATTTAAGATGTATAAAGGTAGCCCAGTTCGTCAGTGCTCAGAAAAAATCCATCTATTGTTTTAAGAAACTTCTGAAAACAAACTTGGTAATCCAAAGGACCAT
>JADBJO010031551.1:2500-16631 GCA_016801955.1 Conus betulinus | reverse complement strand
ATAAGGACAGTGCATTTTCAAGCACCCCAGATGTAAAATTGGACCACGAACTTGATGCCTGCTGAAGCTAAAAAGTATGATTCACTGAGAAGAATGTTAAATCGCGCTCTTTCAGATGTTTAAGATAAAAAAAAAAATATGAAGCTGGACAGAGGAAGAAGGGGAAGTAGACGTGTAAATGTAGAGACGTTGATGGTATGAAAAATAAAAAAGATATTCAGGCTGTAGACGATGAAGTGGCAAATCTAGACAAACTGGAAGAAATCTTGCAGGAAATTGACCAGGACCCCTGAGAGACAAATGAAGAAAACAGATCTGCTGGAGATCTGCACATGAACTAAATGTGTGTGCGTGTGTGTGTGTGTGTGTGGGGGGGGGGGGGGGGGGGGGGGGGGGGTAAGGGGATAGGAGAAAAAGTGTGAGAAGGTTGGCAGAAATAGACGTTTAAACTCTAAACTGAAGACTGATATACAAAAACGAGACTCAGAACATTTTTTTTTCAAAAAGCCTTCAACTCATCGTCATAAAATTTGGACTAACCTGCGTCAAAAAGCAATCAAAAACTGTTATGAAGTAGACTCAGCCGAACCATTGTAAAAGAACCCACCGCGACTACCAGTTTCTGGCTGCTCTGAACACGAATCACTGCGCAAAACTCACTGTCACAGTGCAAAGCCGCGTGGACTCGATTCTGCCTGGTGGACACGCAGCGCGCGAGATTTTCCTCTGTTGGGGCAATGAGATCAAACCGCATCTGACCAAATGTGCACGGATATGCGACGAATCCCTTCCAGTTACTGGTCAGCTTTTTGGAGACGGAACAGACAGAAATAGTGCAAGCTTCTCGCAGAGACAAACAGAAAATTTCGACTCCAAACATCCAGTCAAGGAGGGGGGGAAACAGTTTTTATGACTTGCATGACGGAAGTAAGTGACAAGAAGATTTGGGGGCTGGGCTTTGAAGGCCTGCAACATGCGTC
The DNA here is from genome assembly GCA_016801955.1 of Conus betulinus. NCBI lineage: Eukaryota > Metazoa > Mollusca > Gastropoda > Neogastropoda > Conidae > Conus > Conus betulinus. The sequence goes on along the minus strand of JADBJO010031551.1, from coordinate 15,651 downwards.
ACCAGTAAGGAAATTCCAAAGGCGGGAGTCACTGTGGTCACCAGATCCCAGGTGTTTCTCAGTAACGGAAGAGGGTGAGCGAACTTTACTTTGGTGTTTCCCGTTTGACTCAGACGTTTCAAGCAGAAGTTCCTAATTTTGCTGCAGCCAGGTAATGGAGATCGCCTCTGACTTTCACATTTTACAAGAAATTCAAGAGACAAAGACGTGGAGTCAGACTGCCCAGCAGGGGAATTGACTAGCCTGGCCTTCTTCCTTGCGCTGAACTCTGAAGCGATCTGAAGCGATCAAAGCTAAGGAAATTTTTCGTTATTTTATTCGTTTGAGTCTCACCTGAAGAAGACCTAAGAGGTCGAAACTCGTTGTGTTTGTCTTGTGACTCGTTTGTCCACGTTTTCTCGGGGCGGATCGCTGACGTATATTTAAGATTTGTTTAGATTTCCGCCTGCAGACGTCTCACTTTGCAACTAGCCTCTCCTGTGATGAAATGTTGATTCTGAGCCTAAGGGAATGTTAACTCATTGATTCTGAAATTCAAAATCTGGTTTCAAGGGAGGTGATCCTGTTGTGTGTCAGACAAATGATGTGCTTTCCCCAGTGTTCACTAGATAGAAAAAAAATCTACTTTTCTGACATTCTGATGGTAGTAAAGGCCACAAGAATCTTTAGAACTAGATGCTGTAAACAATAACGCACTACTTGTGAGTGTGAAAGGATTACATGAATCTGCATGGGCATTTTTTCGTGCGAAACGCTAAAAAAAACCCTGTTTTCACATTTTATTTTTGATGCAAAGGTAGCATCAGACACCATGAGTTTTACGTATTAAAGCCTGCAAACTATGAGATGCCATCTCTGATATTCTAAAGAGGTCAAATGAATCTTCAAGAGTCCACAGAGCTGTCTTAAAGCCTGCGAAGCATGGTTTGCCATCTACGACGTGCTAAAGATAATTTCATGACTCGTGAATGTTGCAGAACTAAAGCTTATAAACCACTTCACACCATCTCTGATGTTCTGAAACTGATATAAATCTTCGTAGGTGTGTACAGCTATATCATAGTTTATAGACAATGACATCCTATCTCCAGCATTCCAAAGAATATAGATGGCAAGCCTGAAGACTACAAACGAATGACAAATCGAACTGAACGTCAAGTCCATCGGATGGGGACTATAAGCGAGTCGGACCCGTGTGCCTTCCTGGCCCCCTTCACACGTTAAAGAACACACGGCAGTTGAAAATCGAAAAGAGCAAGGGTTTCCCCGCTGCCCTGGCAAAATTGATGTAGATTGAAGATAGCCGCCTGGTATTTCTTACCAAGCCAAAAAAATTGTCACTTACTGTTATCGTGTGCCATCGTGTACCGGTGGAAATGGAGGACACGTATAAACATCGCATGCATCGTATGTGAGAAATTGGAGGGATAAATGAAAATGAGTGACAGATATTTGTATGGTACGGGAAACGACTGAATGAGCGCCCGTAGGCTGCTCTTCGGCCGGCTCTACCTGGGTAGTCAGACCGTTGAGTGAGTGAGGTAGTGTGTTTATTGTAAAGCGCTTAGAGCTTGGTCTGTGACCGAGGATAGGCGCTATAAAAATACCCAATATAATAATAATAATGATAATAATAATAACAATAATAATAATAATAATAATAATTTTTAATAATAATAATACTGCTCTATGTTGGTGTACGTGTTTCAGCTGTAACGGGAATAGAAACTGTCCTTGAGGCTGGAACCTAGGTTGCTTCCTGTCTCTTCAGGCGTTGCAGAGACAATAAGGTATTCTAAGAAATCTTTTTTTTATTTGAGGGCTTTGTAATGGATCCGTGTAGCATGTTGTTGAAAGTATGTTTCCAGAGAGACGAAGTATTGTGTGAAATCTTTTCAGTTAAGACATTTGTAATGGTTCTTTGCAGTATGTTGTTGAAAGTATGGTAGATTTATATTTATCATCAGTATTGTTTTCCCATGTCCTGATGGAGTGTCCAGTAGTCATGACACATGCTGTCCTCAGTCCTACACACCAGGTGCGGCACTCCAGCAGCATCCGTCCTGATCCCTCTTTGAGATGACCTCACATAGCACAGGAACACTACCACCTGAGCATGAAGAAGACTGCCTGGTAACCCTGAAGACGGGGCTCAGGAGGGGGGAGGGGGGGGGGGGGGAGAGGCGAAGAGTAGTACGGACGCCCACACAGTCGGCTGACCAACGCGATAGAGTGGACACCAGATTTCATGCTGGACACAAGATAGCGAGAAGAAAGAAGAAGACCCAGATTCCAGTCTGATATGAAAACCAAAACAAGATAGTACAAACCCTGTCCAGAACCAAGCCCAGGACTCCTTCGAACGACGAGACATTCTGCCGCCAAAATTATGGACTTCGGTCTTGGACACCATGACCTTATGATCCTCAGTCCCAAGGACGTTAAAACTCACTTCTTCAAGGCTTCAACTGTTCTTCCCGTTGACTTGTGCACAAACAGACTGACAGTCACACCGCCATGCAGAGAGATGGGTGAGCAGGAGAGAGAAAAAAAGCAGTGTTCTCTTTAAGATTCTAAAAAACTAGTCCCGTTTAACATTTCAGGATATTATTACTTCGACATCTAAGGTCTGTCGTGGGATTTCGTCCAAAACAAAACAAAAAGCTATAAGCATCTTTACTTCACTAATGGAAGTTATTTAGCTGCACCTTATCTCTTGTGATTGCAAGTACAGAAAGAGCCGTTAATGCACAATCCTCTTGCCAGTGCTCTGTGTCGACAAAAAGGAAGTAAGCGGAGGAAATCGAAATATGGCGCATGATCACCTGTCTTATTTCGCAGTCACTGACCTCGCAGAAACTTGGAGGAAGCCTACAAGCCATGCACCTATTTCCTGTTATTGTCCTTTCACAGTTCGAGTTTATAGTTTGTTTCCCATTATGTCGTTGATTTTGGACATCTAAAAGGTGTACTTCACGCCTATAACAAATTTGGTCGAAGCCATTCAAACTGAAAGAGAGAGACAAACAGACAGACAGAGACAAAGAAAGAGACAGACAGACAGACAGGCAGACAGACAGACAGACAGAGACAAAGAAAGAGACAGACAGACAGACAGACAGACAGAGACAAAGAGAGAGAGAGAGAGAGAGAGAGACGGGGAAGGGGGGTAGAGAGGTCGGAGAGAGACAGAAAGCGACAGCAACGGAGCGAGAGAAATAGGGAAAGACGAACAGAAGGCTAGGGGAAATTAGAGGTGAAAGTAAAAAAGCAAGGCTCAGAGAGACAGAGGAAAGGTGGAATCAGAATAGAAAGAAAAAAAGAGATGGAAAAGAAAGCCAAAGGAAGAAGATTGTTTGATCACTCCTTCCTGCACTCAGACCTATTTTCACCACGGCTTCCTTCATCCTCCTCATTAATTTCTCAGCATGATGCTCGGGGTATTTTCCATCACGTTCGGCCTCCTTCATGTCATTCTGGGTGTCCATTCTTTGAGCTGGTTAGATGTTAAAAGGTTCAGCCTTGGTCAGTAAGTTATTGTTCTAAGACAGAAATGTATCTGAAAGTATGTTGCTGTGCAACCGAATTTGTGTTGTGTCCGTTAATCAACGCATGAACTGACGGTGAAATGAGATAGATAGATAGATAGATAGATAGATAGATAGATAGAGAGAGAGAGAGAGAGAGATATTAGAGAAAATGTAACCTATAGATAGATAGATACATGGATAGATAGATATCAGAGAAAATATAACCTATGAGCTACTTGTTGCTCTTTCAGTAAGTATATTTGAAATGCTATAATTAGGGGGGGGGGGGGGGGGGGGGGGGGTCCGTTAAAGGCAAAAGAAAAAAAGAAAAAAAACGTTACATGAAGGAAAAGAATAAAGCAAACACACATACACTCTCTGTCTCTCTGTCTCTGTCTCTCTCTGTCTGTCTCTCTCTGTCTCTGTCTGTCTGTCTCTGTCTGTCTGTCTGTCTCTCTCTCTCTCTCTCTCTCTCTCTCTCTCTCTCTCTCTCTCTCTCTCTCTCTCTCTCTCTCTCGGGGTCACGAGAACAATGGTGGCGATATAGATGGACTTGTTTCAACGCTCCGCGTAGTTCTGTTCATTTTCGCTGGTCACTGTGAGAAGCCAGCGCAACAATTCTTGCTCGTGTGGAGGCAAATATCAGTGAACAGGTCTGTTCCCCCCCCCCCCCCCCCCCCCCCCAAAAAAAAAAATTGACTTATCATTGTGGAGGGCCAGAACTGGCACATTCTGTGCCAAAAACCTGAAGTTGACTGAACTGGGTGAGCGCCATTGTCCTACTTTGGGGAGGGGAAATGGCGAGTGTTGTGAAACGGGTTTGTCATGGCGTGTTGTGTCGGCCGTGCTCTATGTGTCTGCTGTGTTGTCAATTATTCACACAATGTGGACATACGTGGATTCATTGTTTATCCACCAGACTGACAACATTCAATACTTTTAGGGCGGACCAGGAGGAACAACGGTAGGTGTGGACGAACAATCTGAGCCGAGTGACATTGTCAGTCTGAATCACCGTGACCTACATGTACCCGAACTGATCGTGATGTGTTGTGTTGCCAACGCTGCGCGGACGATGTGGAAAACTGCTATTAAGTGGAGACATCGAGCAGAATCCTGGCCCTGATCCTCAGAACACTAGTGACGAGAAGAACACAGACAAGGATGAATTGGAATCAACACTGACAAAAGACAGTGCAATCCGTGCTGATTTTGCTGCGGAAATCATGTCGGCTCTCTCTCTCTCTCTCTCTCTCTCTCTCTCTCTCTCTCTCTCGACAAAGAGAAGAATGGAAACTAGACTGGGAAAAGCAGACAGAGCAGCAGAGAGAACAGAGAGAACAGAACGATTCCATGCGCCACGAACTGACAGATACCAAACCAGAACTAGGGAGAGTGTCAGAGAAGTGTAGAGAAAATCAACACGTGTACAATAGTGGAAACGAAACAACACAGACTGTCAGCCGTCATAGAACACATGTGCACGGTTTTAGATCAGCTGTTCGACGCAACAGCACAAGGGAGAAAGAGACTGAGAAACTGACAGTGACTGTGAACAAGTTAGAGCAACAGGTCACGATGATGTCAGAAGAAATAGACAGATTAGAGGGGTTGTCAATGCGCAATCATTTGAAATTCTTTGGTATCCCTTCAGGAGCTAAAGACGACTTCAAAAGCTGTGCTAGATGTATTATTGACACATTGAACAGTGTGGACAGCTCTAAAGTGTGGACGGAGAATGACATGTGCATGCACACAGGGTGGGCCATGCCAGACTAGGCGAGTCAAGAACAATGATTGTTTGTTTTACGCAATGGGCAAGACAAAATGAAAATAAAGCACGATCGCGAGCTACGACAGGAAACTGGGGAAAAGACGTGTTAGATTAGCAAATGATCTTACGAGAAGACAGGCAGCAACAGCAGCCATGGCAAAACAGGACGGCATGGCAGCCTACTTTGTCCGGGGAAAACTGACAGTAGGACCACGAAGACCACGAAGCATACACGATAATGTTTCGGCATGTGTGCGTGACAAGTGTAATTATTCTGATTGCTTTCAATGTCCTAGAGGTGTGAAACAAGGCTGTCTGCTGAGTCCCCAATTATTTTTTTTTCCATTTAAATGAACTGGCTACTGATTTGTCAAAAAGCGGAAAACATGGTATTCAGTTAATTCCTGGTGCTACTGAATATTTCTTTTGTTATTTGCAGATGATATTGTTCTTTTGTCTGATACAGTTATTGGACTTCAAAATCAACTGAACTGTTTGAAAAGAGAAGCTGACTGTTTGACTTTACCTGTTAACCTTGAAAAGAGAAACGTAATGATTTTTAGGAAGGGGGGACATTTAGCCTCTATGGAAAAGTGGTACTATGGGAATTAAGTGGTTAAAGTAACGAATTCTTATAAATACTTGGGCATGCTCTTCACGACAAAGTTAAGTGTAAGTTCTGCTCTGTCGGAACCCTGTAGAAAGGGGGGAAATGAGTTATAGAAATCATAAAGTCTGTGAAAAAACTGAGATCAATAGATGCACGTTTGTTCTGGAAACTCTTTGATTCGCAAATTGAACCTGTCTTAACATATGCAGCTGAAGTCTGGGGTCTGGAAAATGATTGTAGACAAATCGAAATTGTACACGCCTTTGCTATAAAAAGATTCCTAAATGTCCCCCTGCATGCTTCAAACAATTTGGTGTTTGAGGAAACCGGAAGACACCCACTGTATCTGAGGACATCAATAAACTGTATCAAATACTGGTTTAAAACTCGTGTCACTGCCCATGTCAAGAATATGTAGACAGGCTTATGAAATGCTGTTAAGGCAGCATGAATCTGGTCACTTTAATTGGGCATCAAAAGTACAAAAAAGTTTTGATGGATAATGGGTATGGCATAGTTTGGTTGAGTCAAGGTGTTGGGTGTGTGAATCTGCTTTTATTCTAGAGTTGAAAGATACGCTTATTTCCTGCTTTAAACAGAACTGGCATTCTGAGTTGGAGGATAATGATAAATATAGATGGTTTCGTTCTTTCAAAAATGTCTTTGAGTCTGAAAAATATTTGTCATGTGTTACTAATAAGTGGCATAGAGACAGCTTCTCAAGATTTCGACTCCGAGTTTGTGGCCTTAAAAACTGTGTTCAGTGGTTTCGAAATGACCCACCAAACAGATATTAATTGCCAGTCATGTGGAAATGGATTCGAAAATGAAACTCATGTATTATGTTACCGTACCACTTGTGATGATATCCATAAAAAAATGTGCCATACTGAAATCCTTCCCCAACATTCCCGATCAGAACAAAGTTATAAAAATCCTTCCCAGTAGTAATGAAACTGTTATCAATTCTGTCGCTAAATTTATAGCACAGGCAATGAAGATAAGAAAGAGTAGGTTAGAATTAATGTGCGATAGCGTTTAACTTAAAAAAGTAACTATTCAAGATGATCCTGTATCAATGTGTGTGTGTGTGTGTGTATGGGGGGACGGGGGGGGGGGGTGCTGTGTATGGCGCGTGCGCGTTTGTGTGTGCGTGTATGTTTATGCATGCGTGAAATCAGTAAATGATATTGATATGTGCATACAAATGTTCATGTTCACACCCTTGTCGTAAGGCTGTAATGCTATGACAATAAAACATTTGTTCTCTCTCTCTCTCTCTCTCTCTCTCTCTCTCTCTCTCTCTCTCTCTCTCTCTCTCATGTGCAAGCATCACGTTTGGAAAATTTGCAATTAACACATGGAAATCAGCAAAAGTTACTATTGGCTTCATCATCCTCATCCCCAATGATCCTTACGATTGAAAACAGAAAGAAAAAAAAGAAGAAAAGAAAAGCATTTACAGCCGTTCATACTGTGCTCTTGTTGTGTTCCTCCAGTTTTAATTTCCTCTCCATGTCAATGCAAGTCGACATCTGCATATCAACGGGAACTGTCGTTGAATGCTTGCAGAAGCACGCTCTACAGGCAGTTACTCCCTCACGTTGATTCTATGACTAAGCTGTTATTGTGGTCAGCAGGAGGGCTTACCAAGTGATGCCCTGCGTATGTTGGATCAAAGCAAGACAGAACAGACCGTCACGAAGTGACTTGGCAGCACTGCAGTGTCTCCTGTGGCGGGGGATGTCATGGCGACTTGATATTGACTGATCCCTGTGATGTGCAGGACTAGGTCTGTGATGGGAGAGTGTGGGGGTGTGACTGTGGGCAGAAGGACCAGACTGAGTAATGTCACTGAACAGTCTGCAAAGCAGTGCTACTGAGTAATGCCACTGAACAGTCTGCAAAGCAGTGGCACTGAGTAATGTCACTGGACAGTCTGCAAAGCAGTGCTACTGAGTAATGCCAGTAAACAGTCTGCAAAAGCAGTGCTACTGAGTAATGCCAGTAAACAGTCTGCAAAGCAGTGCTACTGAGTAATGCCAGTAAACAGTCTGCAAGCAGTGCTACTGAGTAATGCCACTGGACAGTCTGCAAAGCAGTGCTACTGAGTAATGTCACTGAGGAAGCTGAGGCAGAAAGAAAGGAGAGGGCAGCTCTTTGCTGTGGATCATAGGAAGCGGCTTAGAAACAGTCGAACAAAAGACAATACAATCAAAAGAGAGACACAGGCAGACAGACTGACAGACTTTTTTAACTTTTTGAATCCATTGCATTTATTCTTCATGAATGCCCATTACGAAACTAGGGCTATCCCCCACCCTCACCCCCACTCCCTCAAACAAAGCAGGAGGCTTTGACTTTCAGAGTGGTAAGCTTCTTCTGAAGGTGGACATGAACAAGAATAAAAAGAGAAAGATAAAACAAAGAACAAAGACTCACACACAGCATTGTAGACTTTTGTTTGAAAGTGAATGAGGAATACGAGTCTTCTCTGTTTGGATTCTGTAACAGCAGAAAGCAGGGGAAAGCTGCTGCAACACTTGAGATGTAAAGTTCGTGCTGTTTTCTCCTGAAGATTCCGTGAACGAGTACAGGAACGAACGAAAGGGAAGGGTGGTATAGAAGGGGTGGGTTCGGTTCTCTTCTCTCTCTCTCTCTCTCTCTCTCTCTCTCTCTCTCTCTCTCTCTCTCACACACACACACACACACACACACACACACACACACACACACACACACACACACACACACACACACACATACATAAGAGGGAGTGACAGAATGGAGGGTGAGCAGAATAAACACAGTCAGACTGACAGGCAGACGGATAAAAAGGAGAAAGGAGGAAGAGAAAGACAGACAGGCAGACAGACAGACAGATCAATCCACTCCACAACAGCACAAAACGAGCCGACACTTTGACTGGCACATTTTGCCGTAATCCGATTTGATAAAACAAACCCGAGGATCGCTCAGCGCAGAAAGCTGTTCCCTCTCTGTTTTCCTACTGGGTATTACTGTCCTGTGCCTTCCTCGCTCAGCCTAATCCCGGATAGCGATCTTCACGGTATCAGCATTTGGTCCCGTGCTATGTCTCTGAGCAGCAGTATCGCGACAATCCGCGACACAATGAGTACATCCAACACCCACTGTTAAATCAAGGCTTCGGAAAATGAAAGGTACATAAGAATACAAATTGAAATGGGAAACGCAATCACGCCCCTCTCTCTCTTCTCTCTCTCTCTCTCTCTCTTTCACACACACACACACACACACATACACACGCGCGCGCGCGTGCGCGCACACACACGCACGCATGCACGCCCACACGCATGCACACACGCATGCACACATATACACATGCACGCACACACGCACACACACACACACACACACACACACACACACGTTTACAGGTATCTCACAGTAAACTGTGAGTTCTGTTCGTCTAAAAATAATAATTATGTTCTTTTCAATTCAACTGTTTAGCAACCATACTTTGCTTTTGTAAGGATAAAAAATGTTATCGTAATAAACATTCAGTAATTGTAGCTGTCAACATTTTGTGAACGTAAAAAAATTTGTCAAACAGTCGGTTCATGTTGTTTTGTGTTCTTCGTGTGCTGTCAGCCACGAGTTTCAATGTTGCTGGGTTCCCTCTCAACAGCAAACAGAAAGTGCAGTTTCTATTTATGGGGAGAAATGGCAAGAAAATTAGCTCCTGAATGAGCACGCGCGCGCGTGTGTGCGTACGCGCGCGCACACACTCACACACACACACACACACACACACACACACACACATGCGTGCACGCAGGAACTTGTTCGCTTAAGCCCACAGATTACACGCGCACACACATACACACGCACATGAGCGATCACACGCGCACATGCACGTTGTACCAAGTACACTGGAACACTCACACGAGCCCACCGACTCATATCACACTGTTTACTGGATCAATACACTGTAAATTGTTTGGGACCGGTGTCATTTTTTTAATGGCGTTGACATGTTTGTAGTGTTTGTTTTTTTTTTGTTGTTGTTGTTGGTTTTTTTTTTTTTTTTTTTTTTTTTTTTTTGGGGGGGCGGGGGGGGGGGGGGGGGCCGCAGCGATAATGAAACACAGTTCAATAACGTCTGATGCACAATACACGGAATGAACTGTGCTACAAAAATAACCAATTACAAACAAAAGAGACACCGCAGCATAATGTTTGGGGAGTGGACCTTGATGTCAAGGCGTTGCTAACGTGTCTTATTTCACCTGTTTATTTTCTGCTAGTCCCTCGTGACATCCGCTCTCGAAAGCTTTAAGTTTTCACCCTTCCGTGCAGAATAGCAAATCGTGTGTCTTGTGCTGGCGTGTGAGTTAATCTGCCTGCCCGGAACCAAAAAAAAAGCCACATTTTCTCTTTACAAAGAAGAAAAAAAAAAATGAGCGGCCTGTTTAAACTGGACTTCACACGCAGAATTTCCGTTCCTTCTGTTTAAATCGATGACGCCGAAGAAAAAAAAATTACAACAACAATGAAAAAGAAAAAGGAATTTTTTTTTTAATGAGGAAAACGGCAATTAAACATACGGATGCCACAGAATGAAGTGAGGGATGCACGTAAATGGATCTGTTACATCTGTCTCTTGGATGTCTGAAGTGAGGGATGCTTGTAAATGGATCTGTTACATCTGTCTCTTGGATGTCTGAAGTGAGGGGTGCTTGTAAATGGATGTGTTACATCTGTCTCTTGGATGTCTGAAGGCGTGTAAGTTGTTTGTTTATTTTTTTTTCCTCAAATCTTTCTTTCACTCACTCACATCACCCTATAACATAAACAGCCCAAACAGGGATTTAGCAAGGAGTGCACATTTAATAACAATGAAATAGAAATGATTTTTCTTTCTTTGAGCACATGGACAACATCAACATGTAAGTTTAAACTTAATTCATCAACATGTGTGTACACTCACACTCCCTGGTAGACTACAAAATAAGTCATAGCTTCACTCATGACACAACACAGAAACAAGAGGGAGAATACTTCATATCATCACTCATGACATGGCACAATAACAACATCAACAACAACAAAAAAGGATTTCTAACTTTCTTAAAGAAAATTATCATTCGAGTCTCTCTGGATATGATTCTGTATATCATATCGCAGGTAAGGTGTGTTGCTGTCCAAGCTGGGGTTGACTTGCACGCACACACACACACACACACACACACACACACACACACACACACGCACACACACACATACATACATACATAAAAAGAAACCGCTCTGATATCAATTTCTGATGCGCTGAAGGCAGTCCACACAATACCACTGCTGCAACTGGACACAGAAGAGGAAAAACTGGTTCCACACCTGCGACTGGGCACAGGGGAACAAAGTCAAAAGTAGAGCACCGGTCAGCCATCCGGAAGGGAGATATGGCCACTCAGGAAATAGGCAGGCCTGCAGGCTGTCAGAGACGAAAGCACTGGGAAAGACAAGGTAAGTTCTGGCTTCCAAGAAGGCTACCACACCACAGGAGGGGGGGGGGGGGGGGGGGACAAGGACCGCTCGGACGCTCCCCCCTGGGGAGGGGGGGGGAGGGGGAGAATTAATTACCACTACCTGACCAACAAGCTGGGACAGCGACCGTGCGGAGCAGCTGTGACTGACTCCACAGCCATACTCGATCTGTCCAAGTCTAACAGTCCAATTTTAGGACGTTCGCTGATGAGTAGAATCACAGGCGGAAATGAAAAAAAAAAGAAAAGAAAATCTCTGGCTATGCACACAGCCGATGCGCATAACTCGTCGCGAATCGTGCCTGTGACAATGGAACTTTCAATGCAAAGAAACTTCGGTCTTAGTCATGATGTCAAAAAAAACAGTCTAAATGACCACGAAGATTTATCAGGGCTAAAAGGAAGTTAAAAATCGAATGATATACAGCTTAAACCACAAGACCGAATCCAGAATTGTATCAATTTCTGAAACCAAGAGACTAGTGTAAGACAACCTTTATCACATTTCACATCTGGAGACAAAAAGAATTAATCTCATTTTCTTTTTTTACCAATATAATTACGTATTAGAGCAAGCCCTCCAGCGAATTGTGTATGCCTTATGTCATATTAATGTCAGCATACAATGAAAACAAAAGATGTATTAGTGAAAATGTGTGTGTCTTAAGTCACATCAAATTCAGCATACAGTGAAAACGAAAGATGCATTATGAAATGCTTGTGTTTTAATTCACATTAATCTAAATATACTATGAAAACAAAAGATACAGTTGTAATATGCGTGTATCTCGAGTCAATCAATCTCAAGATACAAAGACAACGCAGACACACGTCTTGTGTTCCAAGCGGGGAAAAAGTAGAAGTGCGGTTTATATGACCCTAGTGCAAACGCCCACGCACACACGCACGCACGCACGCATGCACGCACGCACGCACGCACGCACAGAGAGAGAGAGAGAGAGAGAGAGAGAGAGAGAGTCTTTTCTCAAAAGGAAAAATTCCTGTTTTGACAAATTCTCTCTCAAGAAAGGTAAGTGCGAAAAGGGGAGATGACCTCTCTGTTATCATCAGAAGGGGAGATGACCTCTCTGTTATCATCAGATGGGGAGATGACCTCTCTGTAATCATCAGAAGGGGGAGATGACCTCTCTGTTATCATCAGAAGGGGAGATGACCTCTCTGTTATCATCAGAAGGGGAGATGACCTCTCCGTTATCATCAGAAGGGGAAATGACCCTCTCTGTTGTCATCAGAAGGGGAGATGACCTCTCTGTTATCATCAGAAGGGAAATGACCTTTCTGTTATCATCAGAAGGGGAGATGACCTCTCTGTTATCATCAGAAGGGGAGGTGACCTATTTGTTTTCATCAGAAGGGAAGATCACCTCTCTGTTATCATCAGAAGGAGAGATGACCTCTCTGTTATCATCAGAAGGGGAGATGACCTTTCTGTTATCATCAGAAAGGGAGATGACCTCTCTGTTATCATCAGAAGGGGAGGTGACCTATTTGTTTTCATCAGAATGGAAGATGACCTTTCTGTTATCATCAGAAGGGGAGATGACCTCTCTGTTATCATCAGAAGGGAAGATGACCTTTCTGTTATCATCAGAAAGGGAGATGACCTCTCTGTTATCATCAGAAGGGGAGGTGACCTATTTGTTTTCATCAGAATGGAAGATGACCTTTCTGTTATCATCAGAAAGGGA
>JADBJO010031550.1:10000-16631 GCA_016801955.1 Conus betulinus | reverse complement strand
CCCCCCGAGTTAAACAAACTGGATCTGTTTACCAAAACAGCCACCTAGGAGAGTTAAACTGGACCGGCCAAAAATAGCCCCCCACCTGGGGAGTTAATCTGGTACTAGCCCAGAACAGGCCCCGTAGAGAGTAGAATCTGGTACTAGCCCAAAACAGCCCCCTAGAGAGTTAAAATGGATCTACCCCAAAACAGCCCCCCACCTGAGGAGTTAATCTGGCACCAGCCCAGAACAGCCCCATGGAGAGTTAAAACTGGACATGCTCCAAAACAGCCCCACACCTGGGGAGTTAATCTGGCACCAGCCCAGAACAGCCCTCCTGGAGTGTTAGCTTGACCAATGTAACAACCCCAAAAGTACTCCCGCCCAGAAGTACTCCCAGGAGTACTTCTGGGCCCGCGCACCAGAATGACTCCTGGGACTACTTCTGGGACAGTACCTCCCCTTGGTCCCAGAAGTACTCCCCCTATTGACAACTTTGCAAATAAATGTTTGTTTTGTGTAACTATCTTATAACGATGATTCCTTTAGACAGGGGATATTTTTGGTACCAGTCCCAAACTGACCCCCGATCCCCCCCACCCCCACCCCACCCACCCCACCCCACCCCCTCTGCACCAGAATGACTCCCGGGAGTACGTCTGGGCCCAGCCAAAATGTACTCCCGGAAGTAACTTTGGCGCGGCTCCAGATGTACTCCCCTAAAGTTGATTCAGAGAATATTTCATTGTTGATTCAGATAGAATGTCCATGCATGAGTTTATGTTCATGTATGAGTTTCTAACCAGTAGGTAACAAACCTGAACACATTAATGAGATATGCAAGGGAGAGGGGGGAGGGAGGGGGGGGGGTTCTTCTGTGACTGGCCAGCAGAAGTTCTCACCCTAAAGTTGAATCAGTCTATATGACAATGTTGATTTAGATACAATGTCCATGTGTGAGCTTATAACCAGTAAAAAAAAACCAACAACAACCCTGAAACATTAATAAAAGATATTTGCAAGGGGGTGGGGGGGTGGAGAGGGTACTTCTGGGACCGGCCTAGAAGTACTCCCCCTAAAGTTGATTCAGACTCATTTTTAATGTTTATTCAGATACAATGTCCATGTATGAGTTTTTGGCCAGTAAAAATAACAACCCTCAACACATCAATAAAGGAGATCTGCAAGGGAGTACTTCTGGGGCCGGAAGTACTCTCCCTAAAGTAGATTCAGAATATACTTTCATGTTGATTGAGATAGAATGTCCATGTGTGCGTTTATGACCAGTAAATAGCAACCCTGAACATATTAAAGGAGATATGCGAGGGAGGTACTTCTGGGAGCGGCCCATACGTACTCTCCCTAAAGTTAATTCAGACTGGTTTTCAATGTTGATTCAGTCAGACTGTCCATGTGTGAGCTTATAATCCTATAAAATGAATGACCACTGTCACTGCCCTGAACTCAAACAGCGCAGTATCACCAAAAACCGATAACGATCGAAAACAAATGACCAGCGAGGCCATATATACTAACGAAGACCAGGCATACTAACAAAAGCGGAGCACAGGACGGCGCCCCCTGCTGGGCTGTACGTGATAGGCATACGCCTAATCAATGTCAAACTTGCAACCAAATCACTGCACTACCTAAGAATACACAAACAAATTTAAAAACCTTCCTATTCCAACTTCCACAATCATAATCACAAAAAGAAAACATAATGCATTAAATGTATCAAATATTAATCAATAATTCACCAACTTCACACAAACAACCACATACCAGTTTCTTTCCAACTACAGTAACCACCTTCACACTCCCTCTTCCCCTACTCGAAGTCAAAGCACACACCATCCCCCCTCCATTATCACTTCTGCGCAACAGCCATCCTTCATACGAAAAAAAAAGGGCATACGAAATGATTTTCTTCTCCAATCAAAAGAAAAAATAAGAATAAACAAAAACCTATTATAATCCTCATCAATTTCATATATACAAACTTATGGTTTGACTCAATAATTATCAGAATTTAAAACAACACACCATTTTTTTTATTATTCATTTTCAACAAACGACGGAAACACAATGCAAACAACACAACCGCCGCACATACCGACATCGGCGGCGCGCGCGCGCGCATGACGATAACCTCTCGCCCGAAACAGTAGCGCGCGTCAAGCATATGCCACCTCCCTCTCACTCCTTCCCCCCTTGTCTACAAGCCAGCGCGATTTACGGCCCCGTAGATAATCTGTTTTCATCTAAACTGAATCGCACTTCTAACATTTCGCCTATGTACAAACGACGCGTTTCGATTCAGAATCATCTACCCTCCAACTCCCTTCTTCAATTAACAACCTGCCCTACACTTCTCACCTGGAGTTACGATGACCAACGAAGACAATACAGGACAAAAACCCCGCAGAGCAGCTCCAGACCGGGGAAAACCCTCGCTCCCTTGAGGCGTGGAAACTGGTGGCAGACACCGTCACACCGGTAACTTCTTCTTGGAATCCCGAGCTGTCACAAGGAAACACCGATGGGTTTCCTGGCAGCCCACTAAACAAAGTGGCAAAAACTGCCTCACCAAAAACGCTGGATCAGATGACCTCCGTCTCGAGCCAGGAGTCGCAAACAACTGAATCAGACAGTCAAAAAAAACAGACGACACTTAAGAGTTGACAGACACCATGAAACTGACAAGGCCACACCCTGACTTCGACCAATCATCAATAGGTTGCCCAGGGAACGGCACGACAAAACTCCAGATAGGGGCATAGATAGTGAGTCATACAAAGACTCAAAGCACCAACTTGCCAGAGGACCAATCAACAATAAGTCACCCAGGGTGACGAGACCACACTTTCCAATATGGGAACAACTGTGTATCGGCACAGACTGTAGATTATAAATCCCTCCAATCATCAATCGATAACCACCAACAGCTTGTACACAAGACCAAATATGGACACAATCATATACAAGCACCAATCTCCAAAAGTTGGTCCACCAATCACCCATAAATCACCAAGGCAACAGACCACAAAATCACAAGAATGGATACAGCCAAATATAGGCACAAACTCCACCCTCTTGGGACGATCACCTACCAACAATGACTCGACCAACACACACGCACACACACAAACACGCATCGTAACTCCCAAATATCGACACGGGAAAAGAAAGAACAGACCACTGCAATAACTCCGACTTACAATATGCGCAATTATGTCCCTTGAATGCCCGTGCGTGACATGCAGACATACCCAAGTTGTTGTTTTTTTTTTTCCTTTTGTCTGTATTATCATAAAAGTGACAAGGAAGTTTTTCCCCCAGCATTGTTAATTAATCCACTGATATACTCCACAATACATGTTTACTTCATCTCTAATCAGTATCTGACTTCATGTCATCAGATTTACAATTCAAGATAATGAAGTGTCTTCAAATTCAATCATAAAAATAACACTTTCATTAAAACATAGTAACACAGTGACATAGCTACAACATTTATTCACGAATCGTTCAGAAGTCTGACTCAGTTTGCCTCTACAATTCAAGGAAGATACCAGGGAAATAAGAAGAGCATATATGCAGGTTCCACCCTTCAAATCCAAATCAGCATCTGAGTTGATTCCAGCACATAACACAGATAATTTTAAACGCGCTTTATGCATAATCTGTAGTATTCCAACACCTACCTTGCCAGCTCGTAAAATGGGAGAGTGGCAGTGAACTACCTGGTACTCCCTCATGGTCCAACAGGCGTTTCACCACTTTGCTGTAGTATAGGGGGTTTTACATACGCCATGAGGTTAAGGTCTCTGCTACAAACATTGTTCACTGCCAGAAAATATTACAAAGAAAGGCTTTCCCAGAGCCAGGGGAATCTAATGATTGGGGGTAATAATAACAAACAAAAAATTCTAGCTCAGAAACTACAAAAGATATAAAAATGAAATATGTATGATTTTTGAAGGAACATGAATGGAGATTTGAATCTGGGCTTCTTTTGTTTTAATTTTGATAATAAAAAAATATTTAGGCATTTAGATTTGGATAAAATTTTTTTGCGTGATCAAAAACGTATGTATTTACCACTACAGCTAAACATATGTATTTACCACTACAGCTTCACATCCAAAAAGAACAAAAAGCAAAAAAGTTGAAAATAAAGTTTGTATTGTCACACTACACCTGTAAATGAACGTAAAACAGTCTAGAAGTCTATCAAGACGCTCACAACTCATGCAGACAGGTCAGTCCACGACCACGCCCCCCTCTCCCCCACCACGCCCCCTTGCTGGACTTTAACCCTCTCTTTCACTCCTCCTCTTCCCCTTCTTTTCCCTGCCCCATGTCACGCAGCGAGCAGGCCCGCGCTCCCCCTCTCGCACTGACTAACACATCACTGGCACTCGCACACAGTGCAGAGTACACACTAGGCTGGCTCGTTCGACGCTGGTAACCAGTCAGCTGAACACACACTCTGAGGTTGCACAGCACGACTCAGTAACTGACGAATATGGTCAGCAATTCCATCACTATCATCATCTCACCTTCGTGCTGGAGTGAGTCATTGATAAAAGATTATTATCTTGTCAAAAATGATTAGCAGAGCCTGCTCAGCTGTGTAAGTACATTGATTTGGTCACTACGCTCGTCAAAGGTTGCGCCGCCATCTTTGCAAGCGAGACAAAGTGCTTGCTGGTCATCCAGTCAGTGATGAGAATAAATGGTTTTTCCCTCACGTGTGGTCATTTGCATATCATTTTAATACTGCAGACATATAAGGCTTACTACGCACACTCTATTTCAGTCCTTTGATAGGAATAGTAACAAATGAAAAATTCAAGAAAAATACTTGACGTCAGTGGACGGCCCATAGGCACTGGAGAGTACATTTTTACTGCGGCATCAGCTGACGGCTTAAAGGCACTCTACGGGTTAATGCAAAGAGAGCACACATCAACACATACACAGGTGGTTTGTTTAGCCTACGGAAGAAACCAATCCTTACATTCAACTTTTGCCCTTTATGTTCAAGATTAAACGATCCGATTGCTCTGTAAAATTCAGTCTCTTCTGAGTCTTATGAGGCAGTCTGCAATGAGTGTGTAATATAGTGCACATGGACAAATACGATCCGCATGTAAGGCACAAGATGCGTAAAGTTTTTCGTAGAAAGAAGTGATCAAACTTTTTGGAATCGTTTAGGCAAAGGACGGATTTAGCAAAGAAACAGTAAGGTTGGGAATACCGCACTCAAGATTTTCAAGGCTTTCAAAACTATTCTTCTTGACAAACGAACAAGTAGCATGACTCGAATACGAATACGACACGAATACGAAATTCAATGATTAGGCCTACAGCCCATATCATGGGAGTTGAGTTCAAAATACAATATAAAACAACAATTATAGTGTAACATGTTGAACATTAGTCATACTATAAGAACATGTTCACTAATGGGAAAGCAAAAGTACATGCTAGAATGCCAGATGATTAGAAACTGATTTGCTCCTGCTCCCGTAATGAAATAGCTGCATGCCCACAACTCCAAACAAATGCTGCTTACATTACCGAATGGCTGGCAGAAATGACAACAGAGTACACAGAACAAACAAGGAGACATCCCCTTAAAAAGGATGTTTCAAGCTTGCCTATATATCCTATTTCTGACACATCTACACAGCAACAACAACTGGAGAGAAATGAACAGACACGAATCAATATGTATTCCAGACTTGTACGGGCACTGCTTTTTTGATCTTGATTATATCAAAATCAAAGACAAACAGTAACAAACAAATACAACCTCTGTTTCATTGGTATAAAAGGAAATATAAAATGAGGCAGAGGACAGTAAACAGTCAATAATGAACAAGTACGGTAACTCTGGGTCTCATGGTTATTTCCTTCCTATTCTTCTTAATTAAACTTTTCCTGTTTTCCCTGCATATTTTCACAACGCCGTCCTCTCTGCCCTGTCATTTTCTCCCGTTCCTACATACACTCTACTATACCAATAACCTGAGAATGTTGGAGCACATGTATATTAATGCCGGAGCGTATATTCCTTTTGATAGTAAAGAAACTTGATTTCCAAAATCTGTACAATAATCCATGCTAATAATAACACATATGGGATAGAAAACTTGTTAAGTGATTTGGCCTTATTCTTACATCTTCTTCAACATAAGCAAGCATCACACCACAGCCTACTGAACGACAGTTACGTAAGAATGAGATTCCAGCCATTGCAAAAGTTTGGCTTCTTTGGACTGTCTACGTTTTTCTGCCCATGTGTTAAAGGTATACATGAAGGGGTTAATGGCGGAGTTCAAGGGCAATACAAATACAGCCAGTGCCACGTTCACCTCACCAGGTATGGGAACTCTGGCCACTGCCAACATCCCACACAGTCCAATGGGAAACCAGCACATAAAGTCTGTCACTGCAACAGTGATCAGTCGCTGAGCTATAGTCATGTCTCGGGATACTCTGGTCGTGTTGGTCTTGAAAGCATTGCTCTGTATTGACCAGTAGATCAGCGCTTGGCCAACAGAGATAAATAAGAACAGAATAAAGTTGAGGACAACAAGCAGACTGAACGAGTATTCTTTACCTTTAAAGTCTTGCT
>JADBJO010031550.1:0-2500 GCA_016801955.1 Conus betulinus | reverse complement strand
ACATAGGACAATTTACCCTACACCTGTTACTCGAGGGAATACAATTTAATCAGAGAGCCTATTGCCTTGAAAGCAAAGCCCTGGCCGCTAGAGGGCATCATCTACTGAATGTACACGCGTTGTACTCAGGCGATGGATTGGAATAGGGGGGACGACACTGCCCGCGCTAGAGCCATCGTCTTGCATCAAAGTCAATTGAAAATGACGCAATGAGCCCAGGATACTAACGTTACTCCTAATGAACCTATTTCCAAAAAGGGGAAAGTGTGACAATGGGAAGCAAGGTTTGGCCTGAAGTAATGTGCAACCTTCCAGTTACAGAGAATCTGATGGATATTCTGCCCTGGGCATGCAGGGAATTAAAGGAGTGACAGCGCAGAGCATGGCTGGCAAGGCAACGATAACAACTGGATTACAGCGCAAGCCGTTTGATATGATAAGAAATCTAATTGAATCACGGAAACAAAACAAGAGGCACGAAAGCCACGATAACATAGGATCATCTTTGAGGATCTGAACTTAAAAGATGAAAGTGGCTGACACATCATTATTAAAGGAAAAGAAAGAGCACCATAATCAACCAAACAAAACCTTGGAGTGATCGTAAAATAAACTGTTAGGCGAAACGCTACGGTAAAGTAGATGACAAACGAGTCACAAAGACAAAACACGACGCGTTTTCGACCGACTTGTAGGTCTCTTCAGGCAAGACACAAACAAATAAGACAATAAAAATGAACGAGTTTGTCACTTAGCTTGATCTCTTCAGCACAAAGGTAGACGTTGAATGAAACCGAGGCTGTTTAGAGGGGAGATAAGTTGTGAGTCAAGGTAGTAATGATGATAATTATACTCTGATAGGGAATACTAATAAAGGTCAAAATAGTGAAAATAATAGATTGAGACAGGATTACTACTACTTTTGTGATAATAAGGCACTAGCAGTTGGTATGGGACAAGGAGATGGGGTAAGAGGATTCTTAAACAACATGGTTTCCGTAGCCGTGGCGATGGTGAGCGGTGGTAACAATACTAACAATAGTATTACTGATGATCGTGCTAGCACCTATTTGAGGGTAAGGTAAAAAGAAAATACAGAAATATATCTAGAAATACTTTTTATAATAACCAAATAAATAAGTTAAAGAAAATAAATAAAAATAAAACTGAAAGGGTAAAAGTAAATTAGACAAATATAATCAAATAAAATAGAAAGAATAATGCAATAAATAAATAAATCAGTTGAAAAGATAAGCTAAAATATCTAAATAAATACATAATGATGAAAATAAGAACATAGTATAATAAATAAAAATATATTTTAAAAATCAACAGATTTTGAAAAATGAATGCATAACTAATTTGGTATTAGTACTAATACTAAGGGGATTCACACACACACACACCAACACAACCACACACACACACACACACGCACACAGCACAACACACAACACAACACCCACACACAACCACCAAAACAACAAAAAACCAAGGGGAGGCGGGAGAGGGGAGGAAGGGGAGAACAGAAAGGAGAGAGATGAAGTATGAAATATGGGGAAGGATGGAATCTAATAGGTATCTCAATCATATTTATATTAAGGGTATTCATAATTTGCATAGCGCAACATACAGTAATGATAGTGATGATATAGGAGGCAGGAAAAACGTGGTAAACGGGAAGTCAGAAGCAATTGTAAGAATAATAAGTATATTAAGACAGTAGGTAAATCTAAAATTAGTCATAGTTATGAAGTTGGAAACAAAATGGTATACTGATGAAAGAATAAATCAATAAATAAAATGAAAATTTGAAAATACAAATAAATGGTGTGGTGTGTTAGTGGTGTGTGTGTGTGTGTGTGTGTGTGTGTGTGTTTGGTGTGGTGTGGTGTGAGGTGGTGTGGGTGTGTGGTGTGTGGGTGTGTGTGTGTGTGTGTGTGTGTGTGTGTGTGGTGTGTGGTGTGTGTGTGTGGTTTGCCGAAAGTTGCAAACATCTACACAACGTAGCCCAGGAAAGAGGGAAGAGGGAACAGAAGTTCTTGTAGAGAAATAGGTATGTGAAATTAAAAGAAAACCAAATGAAGACAATGGAGTGGACGATGTATCTGAAAATATAAACAATAGAATTGATTGATGTGAGAAATAGCGAGGAGTGAAGTGAGACGGGAAAGGAAGATAGGAGGATTGATTGATGTGAGAAATAGAGAGAGTGCAGGGAGGAAGGGAACAGAAGAAGATTAGCTCTGGAAGTTATGTGTGAGGTAAAATAGTGGGAAATCTTGGTAGCATCTGGGTGTCTGGAGGATATTATGGGCTGAAACTGCAGTGGTGGAATAGGGAAATGTTACTTTTGGGTTGATGTATGAGGGTGGAGGGAAGAGGGGGGGGCGCGGGCTGTACATACGAACTGGGGGCAGGGGAGGGGCAACATAGTTAGCCATAACAAATCTCTCTCTAGCTTCTCTCCTCTCTCTCTTCTACTCTCTACTATCTCCTC
>JADBJO010031549.1:0-16632 GCA_016801955.1 Conus betulinus | reverse complement strand
GTAGATAACACGTACTGACGGGGCATCAAAATGTGTGTGTGTGTGTGTTGTGGTGCGGGTGTGTGTGTGTGGTGTCGTGTGTGTGTTGTGTGTGTGTGTGTGTGTGTGTGTGTGTTGTGTGGTGTGTGTGTGTGTGTTGTGTGTGGTGGGGGTGTGTGGTGTGTGTGTGGCAGTGCGTGGTGCATGGGGTGTGGTTTTTTTTTTGTTGTTTTTGTGTACGGTCTGTATGTCTTGTCTGTGTTTTTCACTTCATTCCATGCTGTTTATCCGCCCAGCCGACTCACAGGGGTCATGTCGAAGCTTTCACCATGTCCAGTTCCATTTAATATAATGGCGCTGCAAACACGACGGTGGATGGCGCGCGGCAAGTTTATGTTTCTATGTGTATATGTGTATGTGGTGTGTGTGTGTGTGTGTGTGTGTGTGTGTGTGTGTGTGTGGTGTGTGTGTGTGTGTGTGTGTGTGTGTGTGTGTGCATGAGGAGAGAGAGAGGAGAGAGAGAGAGAGAGAGAGAGAGAGAGAGAGATGTATGCGTATGCATGTATTAATGTCAAAAAGGTGCATACGTCTCTCTCTCTCTCTCTCTCTCTCTCTCTCTCTCTCTCGCTTCTCTCTCTGTCTCTCTCTGTGCGTATGTGTCTATATGTGTTTGTGGGTGTGATGGTGGTGGTAGAGGTAGTGGTGGTGGAGGTGGCCCTCTGTGTGTGTGTGTGTGTGTGTGTGTGTGTGTGTGTGTGTGTGTGTGTGTGTGTGTGAGTGCGCGCACGTGTGCATGTGTGTGTGTGTTTGTGTGTGTGTTGTGGGTGGTGTGTGTGTGTGTGTGTGTGCGCTCGCGCGTGTGCATATGTGTCGTGTACGATCGTGTGTGTGTGCGTGTGCCTGTGTGTGTGAGTGTGTGCGTGTGCATGTGTGTGTGGGTAGGTGTGTGGTGTGTGTGTGTGTGTGTGTGTGTGTGTGTGTGTGGGTGTGTGTGTATGTGTGTGTGTGTGCGCGCGCGGCGCGCGCACGCGCGCTTTACGCACGCGCGTGCTTTCTATATATATGGAATAACACAAATCTAAAAATTACTCAAGAGAAATAAAAGCAGTTCCAGCGCAGCGTGTGGAAAACATTGCTCACCAGCCATCGACACCATGTCCCAGGCTGTTGAACCACCTGAAACCCAACCCCCGTTAAACTTTACATGTCTTCCACATATTAAGCTCCTATCACAACTCAAACATAATGCCGTCTTTTTATTCCTTTAGGGTTAATCAAATGCACTCTCCGATTGGGCTCGAGCCAGCAGGTGGGGATGGAGGTGAGGGGGTGGAGGGGGGGGGGTAAGGTAAGTTATGTTAGAGAATGGCGGTGATAGCCGGCGAGAAGAGTGCCAGCAAGAGATGGGTTTCATTTCTTCTCTTATCCCCACTTGACAGAGTCTGGAATAGATTTTGCGTTCGTTATTCTTAATGTGAGCATACGAAAGGATTTTGCAGGTAATAAAAAAAAAATACTTCCCATTGGATATTCGAGCAAGCTTTTAAAAAGACTAAATTTTCCTGTTAAAAATTTAGGAATGATAGGCTGAGGTATATTTGAGCCTTCACGTTGTTTTCATCATCATCATCATCATCATCATCATCCTCATCATCAAAGGTTAGCAAATAATCATATAAGCTGTGTCATCCTTTGTGTTTTACTTTCATTTCCATCTTGTACTGACAATGTGGTTACAAGGAATAAGCCTTATACGAACAAAGGCCAAAAAAGACTCAACAGAAAAAGAAAGAAGAAAGAAATCGTATGAAGGAACGCTGCCCTAAGTGAAAAAACACTCAGTTTTTTATGAAAGAGTGTTTCTGTTTTTCCGCACGGGAAATAATCCTCGGTGGATTTGAGTCTGCTGGCCAAGTAATCCCCCATGCAACTGTGAGAGGAATATATTATCACGCCGTCTGCTAACGAGCACGACTACAATCTCCTGAAGTCTCGCGTGAAAGGCTTACTGGTTTGACTAATCCCTTTTTTTTTTCTTTTTTTTTCTTTTTCTTTCTTCCTCTTTCTTTCTTTTCTTTCCTTTTCTTTCAGTTTCTTTTTTCCTTCCTTCTTTTCACCGTCCATCACTTAACGCTCTTGACAGACAAATGGATACAACTTACGTCAGATCATTGTACTTGAGTGAACCAAAGAAGAAGAAAAGAAGAAGAAAAAGAAGAAGAAGAAGAAAGAGGAAGAAGAAGAACGAAGAAGAAGAATAGAATAAGGAAGACAGTTAAGGAAGCCAAAGAAAGAAAACAGGTAAGTAAGAAGAAGGTTAAAGAGAGAAGGTTGCACGTAAAAGTATGATTTAGAACGAAGTAAGTTTAAAGGACGGTAAAGAAGAAAAGGAACGAAGGAAGTTAAGAAGTAAAGAACAGTTAAAAAGTAAAAGACAGAAAGTGAAGGCAATGTTAGAAGTGTATAAAAATGTTAACCCCGTACGACCGAAGAAGAGTTAAAGAGTAAAGAAGTTAAAGTTAAAGAAGTTATAAAAAGAAAGGAGAAAGAAACTGATAAAGAGTAGAACAAGAACAAGAAACAGAACGAAAGAAGAAAAACCCCCCCCCCCCCCACAAGAAGCCAAGAAGAAGAAGAAAAAGAAGACGAAAGAACGAACAAAGAACAAGAACAAGAAGAAGAAGAAGAAAGAGAAGAATTAGAACAAGAAGAAGAAGGAAGAAGAAGTAGAAGAAACGAAAGAAAAAAGACGAAAAGAAGAACAAGAACAAGAAGAACAAGAAAAAGAACAGAAAGAAGAGAAAAAGGAGGGGAGGGGGGATGAGGGGAGGCAAGAGATGCGGGCGGGTGGGGAAAGCGAGAGGGCTGGGGTTTTTTTTTGTTTTTGTGAGGATGAAAAAAAAAAAACGAAGATGATTGATTGATTGGATTGATTGATTGATTGATTGATGGATTGATTGATTAATTGATGATTGATGATTGATTGATTGAATTTTTAATGGGTAAATAGTTAGCCATATTAAAGGCCCTTTTTACAATTTTCCCACTAATAAACAAACAATGTAAGGTTGAAAAAAAAAAGCTTAATCGCTACAACATGAAACAATGACCAATCAATAATGATTTGATAGGAAAACTAACAACGTATTCTTAGAGAGAGAGGGGGGAGAGAGAGAGAGAGAGAGAGAGAGGGAGAGAGATCGAGAGACTCGAGAGAGAGAGGAGACGGGGAGAGAGAGAGGGAGAGGGAGGAGAGAGAGGGGGAGAGACAGAGAGAGAGATGAGAGAGGGAGAGATGGGGGAGGAGGCAGAGAGGGGAGAGAGAGGGGGGGAGGAGAGGGAGAGAGTGAGAGAGAGAGGAGAGAGAGAGAGGAGAGACAAACAGAGGTAACACAGAGACCGGGGACACAGAGACAGAGAGGAGAGATGAGCAGCTGACCGGCCCAGAGAGAGAGAGAGAGTGTGTAAGAGGGAGAGAGATGAGCAGAGAGAGCGGAGAGAGAGAGAGAGAGAGAGAGAGAGACAGCGCACATACAAAGGCACATTCCCAGACGTGTGTGCGCGCGTTCACACACCAGAGGCTCAGACAGACCGACCGACAGACAGACAGACACACACTCACACACACACACACACCACACACACACACACCACACACAATCACACACACACACACACACACACATGTTCATGAATGCGCACGCCACATCCACACAACACATCCGCACACATGTAAACACGCACGCACGCACGCACGCACCACACCACACACACACACCCACACACACACACACACACACACACACACCACACACACACACAGATTAGATAGATAGATAGATCCAACACACACACACACACAACACACACACACACACACACACACACACACATACGCGCACGCATTACACACACGCATACACACACACACATACATCCCCACCCCGCCCGCACGCACCGCACGCCCCCCCCCCTACCACACACGAACGCCCCGCACGCCCGCACCACACATACACGCACCACACACCACCCCCCCCCCCCCCCCCCCCCCCCCCCCCCCCCCCCCCCCCCCCCCCCCCCCCCCCCCCCCCCCCCCCCCCCCCCCCCCCCCCCCCCCCCCCCCCCCCCCCCCCCCCCCCCCCCCCCCCCCCCCCCCCCCCCCCCCCCCCCCCCCCCCCCCCCCCCCCCCCCCCCCCCCCCCCCCCCCCCCCCCCCCCCCCCCCCCCCCCCCCCCCCCCCCCCCCCCCCCCCCCCCCCCCCCCCCCCCCCCCCCCCCCCCCCCCCCCCCCCCCCCCCCCCCCCCCCCCCCCCCCCCCCCCCCCCCCCCCCCCCCCCCCCCCCCCCCCCCCCCCCCCCCCCCCCCCCCCCCCCCCCCCCCCCCCCCCCCTCCCCCCCCCCCCCCCCCCCCCCCCCCCCCCCCCCCCCCCCCCCCCCCCCCCCCCCCCCCCCCCCCCCCCCCCCCCCCCCTACGCGCGCGCGCGCGCACACACACCACACACACACACACACGCGCGCGCGCGCGCACACACACACAAACCCACACACACCCACACACACATTCACACACACCACACACACACACACACAAACAACACACACACACCCACACACCACATATATATTATTATATATATTATTTTCAAATTTATATACTATATAATATATATAATTATATATATACCATACATATATATAAATACTCACATGCACACACACAAAGCGCTCGGCGCACACGCTCTTCCAAACAAAGACATAATCAATAAATGCACACACAAAGGCACTGTAACGTAGGTTGCTTACATTCTTACATATCAGCACTATACGTGCGAATGCGAAAATTACGTGAGCGAACAGTTACATGAACATTTTGATTTCTGGAAACCATACAATCTATACATCATGAGTTATTCGGTCACTGATCACTTGTCACAAAACCATTCCATTTTTTTATGAGCACGAAGTTTGAGGACGAGAGTTTGAGTGAGCGAGGAGGAGCGAGAGCAGAACAGAGAGGGAGACATACAGAGACAGAGACAGAGAGAGAGAAGACCAGTTGAGGAAGACGAGAGAGAGGCGGGAGGGGGAGACCGAGGAGAGAGAAGAGGAGACCAGGATGACAGAGAGAGAGAGGTACGAGAGACCAGAGAGAGTGAGAGTGGAGAGAGCGAGGATGAGGAGGAGAAGGGAGAGGGGGTGAGTGAGTGAGCCGCGAGAGACGAGGAGAGGGGAGGAGGAGAGGAATGAAGAGGAGGTGAGAGGAGAGGGATGGGAGAAGAGAGAGAAACAATGGAGAAGAGGAGAAGGGCGTGAGAGGGGGTGAGAGGGGGCGAGACGGGAGAGG
This sequence comes from Conus betulinus, assembly GCA_016801955.1. Lineage (NCBI taxonomy): Eukaryota > Metazoa > Mollusca > Gastropoda > Neogastropoda > Conidae > Conus > Conus betulinus. Next base: position 11,312 of record JADBJO010031549.1, on the reverse strand, counting down.
GAGATGGAGGGGAGAGGAGACAGGGTGGGGTAGGGAAAGACAGAAGAGGGGAGACAGTGTGGGGGGTGGAAGGAGATTGAGAGGAGGCGTGGCGAGGCGAGAGAGGGGAGTGAGATGGAAGAATGATTGGGAGGAAGGGAAGGGCTGATGGGCGGGGGGAGGGGGCGGGGGGGGGCGGGGGAAGAGAAGAGGAGTTGAGAAGGAAAAGAAAGTGTCATTTTGTGGGGTGGGAGTGATACAGGATTGAGGGGGCACCCTGGGTAGATAGGAGGGCGGGACAGGGGGAGAAGGGGGGGCGGTGGGGACGGGCGGGGGGAGGAGCTGAGGGGGGGGGGGAGAAAGAAGAAAGAAAAGCGAAAGCGAGAGAAAGGAAAAAGGGATAAAAAAGAGAAGCGAGGACGCGGAGGAGAGAGAAAAGAAAGAAAAGAGGGAGAGTTGGCAGAAAACGGCGCGGTTGAAGAGAGAGAGCGTTGTTCGAAAGAGAAGGAGAGCAGAGAGATACGGGGGTAGGGCGGAAAGGAGAAACAGATGGGGTTTCATAATTGGTTAAGGAAAGGGGGAAGAAAAAGAAAGAAATGGAGGAAGAGAAAGGAAAAAAAAGACGAGGGGACTGAGGGAACAGAGAAAGGTGAGAGAAGGAAAGAAAAGAGAGAAAAGAGAAAGAGAAAAAGGAAAAGAAAAAGCAAAGAAAGAAAAGAAACATTGAAAGGCTAATGACCGCTAATGAAAGCAGAGAAAGTTGAGCAAGTTAGGAGTCGCGAAGAAAAAAGAGGCGGCGCGGGAAATATGCAGAGTTAGAGATGATGAAAAATGGTGGCGAGAGTCGGGGGAGGGGGAACTGTCGCTGCCATCGCTGGACTTCCATGTTGCCGGGGTCTTTCTCATCAGGCCGGAGGGAGATAGAGCAGAGCCGGCGCACCTGCTGCCTAATAGGAAAAAAAACAAAACGGCAAAAAAAAAAGAAAAAGAAAAAAAAAACAAAAACGGCCCTTTTTTCCGGGTCCAAGAGGTGTTTGGCTTTTTTTAAGCACCAGGTTGCGCCGTTGCCAAAAAGGAGGTCCTGCCCAAAGGAGGAATAGGAAAAGAGAACGCATGAAGGAGAGTGGCCAACATGGGTTTGTTGTGTGTTGTTGTTGTTGTTGTTTTTCTTATCTTCTTAAAGACAACAAGTGGGTTTTTTTTTTTCCTTGTCAACTGTTCCTTAGTTTGAGGTCCCGTAAGTAGCAAATTTGAAAGTTCCCTGAAGGTTGGTCCAATTCAGTTGCAGTGCAGCCATGAAAATTTGGCCATGAAATGCCTCGAAATCAGTATCCGTTCAAAAATGAGGGTGGGTGCGGAACAGGGTTGAAATGGTGGAAAATGGGGAGCGAAACTTTTACAAAAGAAACAACGCATTTCGACCTCTTGGGTCTTCTTCAGGTAAAACAAACAACATTAGGGCAATGGAAACGAAGAAGGAGCAGTCAGCACTTATCCTTAGGCACTTATTCTCGTATTCGGGGCGCAGGCGGGTGTTCAAAAAGGCTGACTGAACGTGAGCTTGAAATGTTCATCTGAATTATGGGGGAAGGGAAAAGGTGGTAGTGGAAGAGGGAAGAGGGGATAAATATGATGGGGCGGGGGGTGTGAGGGAGGAAGACGTTATATTACCAATAATGCTCACTCAGTCTTACGTGAAATCTCCTTTCCTATCGCAGGTGACTGGGTCGGGGGCGCGGTAGGGGGAGGGGAGGGGGAGGGGAGGGGGAGGGGAGAGCGGCGAAGTTCCAATTAACGCTTCAAAATGGTGCCTTTGAGACAAACAGCGGGGGATGAGAGTTGGGGGGATGGAGAGTTGGGGGGGGGGGGTAGCGAGAAAAAGAGAAAGAAGACGTTTCCAGTTCAGATGCAGTGCAGCCATATTCATTCCGCCATGAAATGCCAAAATGACCACTGTGGGCAGACTGAGTGTTCAGAACTGGAACAGTGTTGCCATGAACTGTGTTGCCATGAACTGTGTTGCCATGAACTGTGCTGCCATGAACTGTGTGTGTCATGAACTGTGTTGCCATAAACTGTGTTGCCATGAACTGTGTTGTCAGAAAATGTGTTGCCATGAACTGTGTTGTCATGAACTGTGTTGCCATAAACTGTGTTGCCCATGAACTGTGTTGTCAGAAACTGTGTTGCCATGAACTGTGCTGCATGAACTGTGCTGCCATGAACTGTGTTGCCTTGAACTGTGTTGCCATAAACTGTGCTGCATGAACTGTGTTGCCATAAACTGTGTTGCCATGAACTGTTGTTGCCATAAACTGTGCTGCATGAACTGTGTTGTCATGAACTGTGTTGCCATGAACTGTGTTGCCTGAACTGTGTTGTGCCATAAACTGTGCTGCATGAACTGTGTTGCCATAAACTGTGTTGTCATAAACTGTGTTGCCATGAACTGTGTTGCCATGAACTGTGTTGCCATGAACTGTGTTGCCATGCCATGAACTGTTTGTTGCCATGAACTGTGTTGCCATGAACTGTGTTCCATGAACTGTGTTACTGTGTTGCCATGAACTGTGTCGTCAGGAACTGTGTTGCCATGAACTGTGTTTGCCATGAACTGTGTTGCCATGAACTGTGCTGCCATGAAACTGTGTTGCCATGAACTGTGTTGTCATGAACTGTGTTGCCATGAACTGTGTTGTCATGAACTGTGTTGCCATGAACTGTATTGTCATGAACTGTATTGCCATGAACTGTGCTGCATTGAACTGTGTTGCCATGAACTGTGTTGGCCATTAAATGCCAATGGTCACTGTGGACTGACGGAGTGTTCAGAGATGGAACTGTGTTGGTGCCTGTGCTTTTTTCTTTCTGGTTTTTTTTTTTTTTTTTTTCCCCTCGCTTTTATGTTCCCCAACCTTTTAGCCCTGAAGAAGGTTTGTAATATACTGACCGAAAATTTGCTTCTTACAACGGCGTTTACCGCGTTTTACTTGTTTGAGTCTTATACTCGCTTTCATGTTTTGATATTTCGCATTGTTTCCGTGTTGCTCTGTGGATTTGTGACTTGCCTCTCTCACGACGATCTCGATCTCTCTCTCTCTCTCTCTCTCTCTCTCTCTCTCTCTCTCTCTCTCTCTCTCTTTCACACACACACACACACACACACACACACACACACACACACTCTCTCACACACACACACACACACACACACACACAACACACACACACACACATTCACTCACTCACACACTCACTCACTCACTCACTCACTCACTCACTCACGCACGCACGCACGCACGCAGTCAGATAGAACAAGATAAAGAAGGAGGAAGAGAAGGAGAGAGAGAGACAGATAGACATAGACAGACATATAAACAGACAGATAGTCCGACAGACAGACAGACAAATTTTGACACAGATACAAAGTCGTACAGAGAGAGAGAGAGGGGGGGGGGGGAGACAGAGAGAGGGAGACAGACAGACAGACAGACAGACAGACAGACAGACAGACAGACAGACAGTTTCGCCTCTCGACAGAATTTCCAGACACGAAGTGGGATTTTGTACGACTTCACCGCACAATCGGCGTATGGCCAGCAGATAAGAAAGCAGGCAGGAAGGAAGGCCGGAGTACCAAATTAGTCCCCGGGACCATACATCCGATACAGCGAACCTGGTTTCCCCCGCCATCTTATCATTCTGTCAGCAAGATGAAGACAGTCCACACGTGCGCCTCCCTGGCCCCAGAGCACTGACGTACCACAATACAAACGTACCTTTGTTGGCTGTATCTGTGTGTGTGTGTGTGTATGTGTGTGTGTGTGTGTGTGTGTGTGTGTGTGTGTGTGTGTGTGTGTGTGTGTGTGTGTGTGTGTGTGTGTGTGTGTTTTCAAACTATACCTTTGCCTTTGTTTAAGCATGCTCTCTGTCATGCCATTGTTTTCCATCGTCGGCTGGGATAAAGACTTCATTTCTTCAATCATCTATTTGTTCATTTGCTTATTCATGTATGTAATGTATGTATGTATGTATGTATGTATGTATGTATGCATGCATGCATGCATGCATGTATGTATGTATGTATGTATGTATGTATGTATTCATTTATTTGTCTATCTGTCTATCTATTTGTTTATTTATTATTTATTTATTTGTTTGTTTATTCATTCGTTTATTAATTATTTATTTTATCTATTCACTTATTTATCTATTCGTTTATTTCATTTCATCTTATTTTCCTTTTGCAATGACTGACAACACATGGGAGAGGATGGGGTTGGAGATTAGGTTTGAATTCAGAAAGGCGACTGCAAAGTTAGTTCTAAGGTTCCAGATACAGTTTGAAGACATTTTCTTAAGAATGTTATAAATAGGGGTCTAAGTGCTGGACACAAACTTCACGGCATCCTGGGCAATCTGCAACGAACCACAGACTTTATCCAAGATGCTGGAGTGGACCGCTGAGGGAGGCGAACGAGGAAGAAGTAAAATGGGGTACAAAAGGGAAATTGAAGAAAGGAAGAAAATTGTTTATGAACTGTCTCCACAACGGCAGACTTTCAACAAAGGGTTTTCTTTTCCACAGCAGAGATTCAATAGAATTGTTTTTGTGTGTTCTTTTTTTAAACAGGAAACATTCAACATAATGTGTTGTTGTGTTGTTGTTGTTGTTGTTTTTAGAGTAATATTAAACAGACTTTTTCATTTAACATTAGAAATTTACATGGCGTTTTTGTGTTTGTTTAAACTGTAAACATTCAACAGTTTTTTTTAAAAATAATAAGCGCTCAATAGAGGCTTTTTAACAGTAGACATTCAACAGTCTTTTCTTCAGCAATAGACATTCAGCTGAGATGTTTTTTTCTTCTCAGCAATAGACATTGAACGAAACTTTTTCTTTCCTCCAACGAAAGACATTCAACAGAACTTTTTTTTAAACACATACATCCTGAATGCAGAAGTAAGCCCAAATAGATCAAGCCGCATGCACCCTAATTTCACACAGTGGTGTGCACACAAACGTATCCATTGCGTAATCTCTGATCTCCCTGTCGGGAAAAGCTCGTTGCCAGAGCACAGTGCCTTCCACACTTTTTTTTTTTTCTCCTATTCTACATAAACAAAGCAGATTTGGGAATTAAGTTCAACTACGGAGATCTCTCGTCATGGGTTCCTTTGCGTGAATCAAATCATACCGTACACCGAACTTTGGCTTATAATCTCTTCCAAACAACTAGCTCGTAGACCATAGATCAGCAGCAGAAACAGGAGAAAAAGCAAAGTAAACAAAACAAACAAGAAACAGACCTCAAGGACCCGAGCTTATCTGATCACCTAGGTGACTGTGTAATCCACTTGACCATCTCTCTAAGGTCATATCCTTTTCTATAAAAGGACCTCATATCCTTTTCTATAAAAGGGCCTCATATCCTTGTCTGTCAAAGGGCTATATGCAGTATGAAAAGAACTACCTCATATCCTTTTCTATAAAAAGGTTATATGCAATATAAAAAGGACCTCATATCCTTTTCTATAAAAGGGCTATACGCAATATGAAAAGGACCTCATATCCTTTTCTTTCAAAGGGCTATACGCAATATGAAAAGGACCTCATATCCTATTCTATAAAAGGGCTATATGCGATATGAAAAGGACCTCATATCCTTTTCTATAAAAGGGCTTTATGCAATATAAAAAGGACCTCATATCCTTTTCTTTCAAAGGGCTGTATGCAATATGAAAAGGACCTCATATCCTTTTCTATAAAAGGGCTATATGCAATATGGAAAGGACTTCATATCATTTTCTGTAAAAGGGATGTAGGGAATATGGAAATGACCAGACTTAAGAAATATCATGTTCCGAAGCGAAATAGTTGATTGATGATGTTGACAAAATAGTTGGTGAACAACATAAACTAAACTGGAGTTGCCTCGATTGTAATTTATTATCCTCACTGAAAACATCTTCATCAGTAACAAAACTCAAGTTAAATGCATGGAACACAAAGTATTCTTGCCATGTTTTTTGTACTTGTGGTAATCCTATTTCAGTGCATCATTTGTTGGTAGAATGTTCTGTCTTAACTCCAATCTATAAAAAAAATTCTATTGATATCAACGTCCAAGATATCGGTCAAATATTGTCCGGCCCTTCTATCATAAACATTGCTACCATTATTGCACATTCTAAAATTGCCAAGTTGCTTTGATGCGTGTTTATTTTTACCACTAATTCAAAAAGTTATTGTTATTTTTTTATCTTTGAGGTTAAGCTTTGTTAGTTAGAGATGACGTTTTAAATTATTTTTCGTCTAATATCATCAATGGTGAACAGACGTTAAATAACATGAACCAAACAGAAAAGTTGATGAACAACTTAAAATAAAGGATTGATGAACAACATGAACAACAATATGAACTAAACTTAAGGGTTTATGAACAACATGAACTGAACAGTTGATGTACCAGCAGCAGCAGCAGTAGAAGTAATTGTACTATCATCATCATCATCATCATCATCATCATCATCATCATCATCATCATCATCTTTATCATCGTTATCACTATCTTCATTTGTAGTAGTAGTAGTAGTAGTAGTAGTAGTAGTAGTAGTAGTAGTAGTAGTAGTATTGCTGTTGTTGTTGTTTTTTTTTGTGTTGTTGTTGTTGTTGTTGTTGCTATTGTTGTTCTTGTTGTTGCTGCTATTGTTTTTAATTCAAGTATTGCTCTGGTTATTTTTTTTTTTCTGCTGTGACATCTTTGGTGTACCCTCAGTGACATTGCTCCCAACCCGCACATTTCGATCTGCCACACACACGGCCCCAGCAACGATCTGCCACACACACACAGCCCCAGCACGATCTGCCACACACACAGCCCCAGCAACGATCTGCCACACACACAGCCCCAGCAACGATCTGCCACACACACACCACCCAGCAACGATCTGCCACACACACAGCCCCAGCAACGATCTGCCACACACACCACCCCAGCAACGATCTGCCACACACACAGCCCCAGCAACGATCTGAAAGATCGGCCCAGTAGTGTTGTCTGGAGCGAGTGGAACACAGTTTTACCACACACACACACACACACACACACACACACACACACACACACACACACACACACACACACACACACACACAGCACTTCTTCATTCCCATTCTAAAGTACTCCCTGTTCTATAAGAACTGGGAGTACAAAAAAACGGTCAGCAATGATTGTTTAGTGGCAGGGTCACCATGAGGGAGTGTCCTCCAACAGCAACGATGCTGACACGAAGTCGCTGAGAACATGGACGTTGAGTGAGACAATTCTTGTCATTGAGGATGAGTATGTCGTAGATTATGCCGTGGTGTCTTATTCTGGTCAAAGAATGATGGCAGGGTCATGCTATAAGCTTCCTTCCTTGTTGTGGTGATACAAGGAAGTGTAGAGTGCACTCTGTTTATCAGTCTCAGACTGCAATGATTCTTGTTCTTGTTCGGTTTTGTTGGTTGGTTTGTTTGTTTGTTTTGTTTTGTTCCTGTCTTTACTGCCATCGTTTTTTGTTCACGTATTCATCGTACTGTTGTCATAAAGATAGTGCTCGGCCTGACAACAGACAGAACTACAACCACACAGAAGCAGCCACTCTAGATGTAAGACATTATTATCATCGTCGTCATCGCCATCACAAACGTCATCGTTATCGTCCACATTCACTTTAAAGCTGAATTTGCACTCTGTTGCATACCCTTTCCAGTGTGCACGACCCCAAAACACCGTACACTCCTCAAAAGAAAACACTCACCAAGCATAAAAGAGGGGGGGGGGGGGGGGGGGGGGGGTAATCTCTACAGTGAATTTTGTTGATAAAGATATTCAAGATCAGTTAGCATAACTACAGCAAAATGTAGATAAACACACAAAAAACTAGGTGTAAGGTAATTCAGAGTCTTGTACACAAAACAGACAAGTTCGTTTTTGACAAGTTTGTCTTCTTTAGGCATTATGAACAGCAGACAAACTGCACAGGACACAGCAGCACATCTTTGTCTGCTGTTTCTTTCTTTCCTTCTTCTTTGTGGTCCTCCAACTTCCTATATCTTCCACATTTTTTTTTTTTCAGTAAAGGTGGGGCTTCCATGCTTTTTATCAACTTTAAAAAAATTATCATGACAACTCTCGACCTACATGCAAATGTACCTGTTCTAATATTGATGGGTATTCTGTGACGGACTTCAGTGCTTTGGCGTTTGACACAAAGCGTCAGTGTTTATTTGTATTTTCTTGTTTGGTGTAGTACACCCATTCACTCTGTATGTAGCACCAAAAAGAAGAAGAAGAAGAAAAAAAAAACAAAGAAACAAAGGGAAGAAGGAGAAGAAGGAAAGACAGATGGATAGACAGACAGACAGAAAGGAAAAAAAAAAAAGAAAGAAAGAAGAAAGAAACAAACAAAGGATGACACATACAAACAAACAAAGAACCAGACTTAAAAAAGTGAACAAAAGTAATCAAAAGAACAAGCAATCACAACTCCCTACAAAGTTCAAGGTCAAACTCCCACAACGTAATGGCCGAAAGCCAGTGAAGGAAGACCTCCACCGTGTCCAATGCACGGCAGGATGCAAAGCGGAGCCCACCCCTCTCCTTCCACCGCCTTCAACCTTCCCTGACCTGAATCAGGTACCCCATCCAAGCCGTATAAATCCGATCCCACAAGTGGTTCAAACTTGTGACCGTCTGTTCCACCAGCAGTCACCCAACCATTGGACGATGGGCCCTTCTTAACGTCTCAACAAATAAAAGATGGCGTCTCTTGTTCTGTCTGGCGCAAAGAAAGAAAAGCAAATCTTAAAGATCAAAGAAACTTGCCAGTGATCAGACTTTGTACATGGCATGAAGTCCGCTTTGTTTTATTCCTGGAGCTCCTGTCGCCAGCAGCATTATGTGGTTCCCTTCTGTCTGTGTCTGTCTGTCTGTCTCTGTCTCTCACTGTCTGTCTAAGCACTGATAGTCGGTGTCAGGGCTTTGAGGGATTACCTCACTTGTGTATTTACGTCACGTCGCTGGCTAGACACGGATGCTGCGTCTATAGACATAAAAGCGATACAGCGGCCATAGTGGCAGCCAAGTCTCCAAACAGCTGCTACACCTCTCAGACGAACAATCCAACTGTTGTGGCCAGCCGACGATAAGGCCAACTACCGTTTTCTGCTTCCACCTATCGTCTTCTTTCTCGACTCATCTGTTGAAGGGGAAAAGGGAGGCGGGGGGGGGGGGGGGGAGGAAGGCGGAGAGTGAAGGGGGAGAGGGGATGGAGTGAGGAGAGGGGGGGGGGGGAGAGAAAACAGCATCAGGTTCTTGTTTGTTTCGTGGGTGAATGCCCGCATTGGATTTTTACACAATGAATAGTTTGTGTGGTAAATATTGCGCAGCAGTTGTTTTGTTGTTGTTGTTTTTTATGGAGTTAGCATTAGCATTGTTGGCATTATAGGTATTTCTATTATAAACATAATGATTAGTATTAGCATTAGCATTATTAGCAGTATTATTATAGTGTTCTCAGTACTAGCATTAAAGGCGTTAGCGCTACGGGTGTTTTTTTAGAATTAGAAATTTCAGCTGAAGACTTTTAGTGTCTGAAGTAACCTGTTTATCATTGTGTCTGCAACTCTCTCTCTCTCTCTCTCTCTCTCTCTCTCTCTCTCTCTCTCTCTCTCTCTCTCTCTCTCTCTCTCTCTCACGCAACTAAAGGTTAAGAAGAGTAGCAAACTATGAAGGGACACAAGAGAACGTGATGCGATATCAGCATGTATTTGTGCATGTGTACTTCATGCGGGTGTATTGTGTATGTGTGCATGCACGCGTGCGCATGGCGCGCGCGCATCTGTTTCTTTCTGTTTCTACAAAGCGTGGTTGACTGTGAGGAGTCGTTCTTTTATCAACTTTGTTTCCCTTATTTCATATGTTTCGTTCAAAACGTTGAAGTACTGTTGATGTTGTTGCTACAAGAACACACTCATGGTGAGCTATTGTGGTCTAGTCATAAATGGAAGCTTGCCACACGTGTATTATCTATTGTTTGGAAAACTCAGGTATTTTTGTTTTATATAACTTTTTTTTCTTTTAAACGTTTGTTCTTTCGTGTGTTTTGCAAAGACATTCTATCTTTATCCTGATTGTGCCTGTTCTTATATCACTTTGGTTTAGTAACACCCTGGTGCGGGTGCGGAATTCGTATCCATCTATATGTAAATCGGATTTAAAACAAGTTACATGAGGTAATTCACATCATAATGATGAATCCTTCCATGTGTTTGGCTTCACCGAATCAAGAATTTCACATGTGTGTCCCTGACAACCTGATAACACTGTCATTACCCTGGTTCTGGTTTCAATGTAACATGTTGTCTCTGACAACCTGATAACACTGTCATTACCCTGGTTCTGGCTTCAATGTAGCATGTTGTCTCTGACAACCTGATACACTATCATTACCCTGGCCCTGGCTTCAATGTAGCATGTTGTCTCTGACAACCTGATAACATTGTCATTACCCTGGCTCTGGCTTCAATGTAGCATGTTGTCCCTGACAACCTGATAACACTGTCATTACCCTGGCTCTGGCTTCAATGTAGCATGTTGTCCCTGACAACCTGATAACACTGTCATTACCCTGGCTCTGGCTTCAATGTTGTCTCTGACAACCTGATAACATTGTCATTACCCTGGCTCTGGCTTCAATGTTGTCTCTGACAACATGATAACACTGTCATTACCCTGGCTCTGGCTTCAATGTTGTCTCTGACAACCTGATAACACTGTCATTACCCTGGCTCTGGCTTCAATGTAGCACGTGGAGACCCAGTGTATCTTAGTCTACGGATATGTTAATTTATATTCACGCAACATTAACTTCAAAAGTCTTTTGGAACTGTAGCAGTCTGGTCAGAAACTAGTTTGCAAGAAGTCTGTCGGAGTGAGAGAGGGTGTATAGCAAGTGATATTTAACGAAAACACACACACACACACACACACACACACACACACACACACACACACACACACACACGGACATAACTATAACGCTGGCTCTCTCTCTCTCTCTCTCTCTCTCTCTCTCTCTCTCTCTCTCTCTCTCTCTCTCTCTCTCTGCCCTCCACGCTCAGTGGCGCTTTCCATGCAGAGTGGGTGATTGAGTTAAGAAAAACTTACTGACCTCACCATTCCCCACAGTCACTGAGAACTAGCCCGCGGTCAGCAAGGGTCAGCAGAGAAGCATGCATGGCCCATCCTCTCCCAGGTCCTTCATAAAGGCTTCTCTGGGCCGCT
>JADBJO010031548.1:0-16632 GCA_016801955.1 Conus betulinus | reverse complement strand
ATGTCGCATCAGTTCAATTAGAGTATTCTATCTGACAAGCGGTGCAAAGCTCAAAATTATGCTGTTCTCCCATCTCCTCCAAAGCGTACCTGGTGGTATCTGTAGATGTTGTAAGCAAATATCGGACTTATTCTGATGGGCATAGATGGAGCAGATAATCTAGTGATAGCATAGTACGGTCACCGCGACACACATGTGCAGAGCTACGACTTTGTACCCCACGGACTGTGAAACACAGAGGAGGGAGTTCGCAACTGCGTGCTGTCAAGTGTACCAATATCCAGGTATGCTCGACCTGGCCAGGATGCAAGTTAGTTTGCTGATGGATGGGACATAAGATGATATAGTGCTGGTTTGGGTTTGGAACCTGAAGTGAGGTTTGTACACGTCTTGTGTTTATCTGCAATCATTAGTATTAATAGTATTAACTGAGAAATCATTAAGACACAGCCGCAAAAACAGACATTGATATATCACTGTACTCATATAGAAAACTTGAAATCAGATGCTCAAAGTGAGTGTGAGTACGAGGCAGGGTAGGAAGGAGAGTGTGTATGTGGAGTGTGTGTCCGTGGTTGCAATACAAAAAATAGAGGATGAAGGTCCTCCTGTAAGGAAAAAAGACTCATTGTGTCACAAGGACTAGTGCAGAATCGCGTTATGTTTGTGATCGTTTTAAAATCAGCTGCTGCAGAGTATGAATCCTTTTTCTCATACGTATCTGCGCTTTTTATCCAGTTCAGCATGGACTTGCCTGATACACCTGTGTAGACTAGACTTGGGCTTGGGTTTATGGGGGGTGTGCCAAGGCCAAACTCGGCTCAGACAACCTACATATCAGCACGAGTCAGTTTATGCATCGACTTAATCTGTAACGGGGGTACAGCATCTCTACGCATGGACCAAGATAATCATTCACACAGTTGCAATATACAGGCAATTTTATTTTTTTTTTTCAGGCTAGCGTTAGACAAGCTCTACCCATTATTTTAGTGTGGGGTGGAAAGTATCCGACACAGTTGTAGATATTGTCCTGGTGTGGTGGCAGAGTATCCAGAAGAAGTTGCAATCAGAACAGGTGAATTGTGGGAGAATGTTGGTGATTTAAAGCAGTCACATCATCGACGTATCTGATGCACGGTTTTGTGCTTGAGTGGCTGAGAGTTTTATATAGGTTTTGCCCATGCATATGTAAATGTTATTTAGAATGGGAGTATGCGCGATTCGATCAAGTTAAATTCGTCCGTGGTATATAACCAGACAGTCCTTTGCATTTTTATGTAGAGTTGTTTTTAAAATGGATTCCATTCTCATTTTGTGGATGCTGGGGTATTTCAGACTATTTTACCTGCCCTTCAGAAAACTCCTTGCTTTCTCCTTTCCTCTTTGCTCTATTCTCTTTCACTTCCATCTTTGTTGTTTTTTTTTTTTTTTTTTTTTTTTTTTTTTTTTTTTTTTGTTTTGTTGTATCTTCTTTATCTATTTACCTACTATTTATTCTTTTGACTTCTTTTACCATTTTTCTCACCCCTTTGTTTTTTCTGCCTTTGGGACCCTGTGACCTTTTCTTCTGTGTCTGATTTGAACATAGGCTAGACTTTTATCCTCTTGCATATGCATGTGTCAGCTGAACTGGGTGTAATCAGGTGACAAGTACCGAGACTGTAGGACACTGTCCAGAGAGCGCACTAGCCAACCATTCTACACCGTTTGCTGTCCTTGCCTTTGAAATTTGGTGTGTGTTGGCACCATCATGTTTTTCAACATGGCACAAAGGTGAAAGATAAAACCAAATGGGTTATGTCTCCAAGTGGTTTAAAGATATCTGCCTTGAGGACACTAGTAATATATTTGTTATGAATAGTGCAGATAATGATGTTTTCCCCCATGACAACGATGCTTGTTTTTACATGATAACAGCTCCTGAAGAGCTGAGTGTGATAACAATAAACTTCCATTTGAAATCCATTTCAGTGGTACCCAAACTGTTGCACAGCAGACCTTTTACATTTTGACCGTGGCTCTTTCTTTATATCATCAGGCAAGGTACTACAAAAACCAGTTATATGGAGATATTTGTCAATCCCTTCTATAGCTCGGTCGTTAACATGGCTAGCATGTATTTACTTAGTGCTTTGATAGATCAGTTCAGGGAAAGTGCAAGAGAGAGCCAGGAGTTCTCTCTCCGCCCCCCCCCCCCCCCCCCCCCCCCCCCCCCCCCCCCCCCCCCCCCCCCACCCCCCCCCCCCCCCCCCCCCCCCCCCCCCCCCCACCCCCCCCCCTCCACCCCCCCCCCCCCCCCCTTCTTCTTTTTTTTTGAATGGGGGATGGTATATGCATGTTTGTATGATTAGACCTATTCCAGGCCTAACCAGTAGGGTTGATCAGTGGGCACCTTACAACAATACAAGTCTTGCACGTAAGACCCAGTTCTAACGTCTTTCCTTTACCTTTATTATGCTGCTGTTCTTTAATTTATGTTATGATCTAGCTGTAAAATGTGTGATCTAGCATATGTGCTGTAGTGTATATGCGACTGGCTACATGCCTACAATGTTCCTTGATGAAACAGGAGCAGAGTGAATAGTAGAATCTTCCTCATTTGTGTCTTAGTCCTGTGGCACTGTTAGAGCATAGTAGATTGCGTAGTTCTCGTTTGGCCATCAGTCATGATTGGTGAGTGTGCGATCATGATTGATGTCACCCCTGCGCCACGGTGAGGCAGAGAACTTCCGACTTGGACTTCTGCAGGGGAACCATCAGTGTCACCTGGAATCAAAAAGTCAGAGTGACACTGTGACCTGAATAAAAGGTCAAGGTCACTGCGTGTAATCGGAGTTGAAGGTCTGGGTTTGATGGTAATGTAATCTAGCTACTGTCTATTTGCTTGACATGCGTCAGATTTTCTGTCACAGAAAAAGGTCGAGGGAGACATTTTGACCAGAATGAAGGTCATGGTCACAGAGGCCAAAATAAAGGTCCAGGTCTGATGATCCATCTGACCTAGCATTCTCTGTCTACTTTTCACCTCCATCAGGTTTATGGTGATCAGCTTACCTTTATTATTTATTTATCACTACAAGATGAATGGCTAGGTGAAATAGTGACCGAGAATAAAAGGTCTGGGTTCATAGTTACTTTACGTTACAGTATAGTAGTCTGTATTATGATAATGTTCAACATGTTTCCAAGTTTACCTTTATCATAGTCACCATGCCAACGGTCATGTTGATATTGATAACCAGAGAAAAAGTCTGAATCTAATCTCTCTAATTAACATTTTCTGTGCTAAAAATATTTCAGAATATCTTCCAGATCATAAAGACCAGCTACCAGTGAAGGTGATGGTAACAATGTGACCAAAAATAAAGGTTTGGGATATCTATCAGTCTTCTTGAATAAACCGTGTAAAATCAGTCTTTATCTGTCAGCAAAATTAAAGTGTGACACTCAGAATAAGGTCCGTGATAGTATCCTAAGCTGATCTTATCTATGAGAACAAAAACTTTAGACTTATTAATATCCAAGAATACTACATAATATATATTTTAGACTATTACTATCCAGAATACTAAGAGGCAGTTAACCTTAGACAAATCAGCATGTCAAATATCTACATTAAATCAAGCTTAGACTATCACCACAAGATGAATACCAACTATATCATAGCAGCAAGTAGCCAACTGGCTACCACCACCACAAGAATAGTACATAACATCTTACCTTAGTCTATAATCCACACGAATACTACATCAGTAATTAACCTTAAGAGTAATCATCACACACATACATTGCAATAGTCCTTAATCTCAGCCTAATCACCACACAAGAATACTAAAGTCCTGAAAGGACCAGGAGCTCCCTCAAAGTGTTTTCAAGACTAAACTACAATGGCCTATGCTCAAGAGTCTAAACCTAAACAGGAAACCTTGGCGATACAGTCGCTGACCTCTCGCGACCAGTCGTCGACCATGGGCTCGTCGTCACAAACCTCCAGGGCCATTCTCCTCCTCGTAGTCCAGCAGGTTGTCGGGATCTGCGGTGGTGGCCGGACAGGTCCAACGGTCGGTCGTGGATCGGTATCTAGCACATGCCTAGCGGGCAGACTGGACCCTGAAAAGGAACAGAGGAAAAACAGGAAGACTGACCTGGGTACCCCCCACTGCTCCTCACCCCATGCTCTCCTGGACTCTCCGGGCCAGCTCCCCGGATGCTGTAGCTGCTCCCCCAACCAGGCCGCCTCCTGCAACAACCACAAGACTGATCTTCCACACTGCAGTCATCCCACTGCTGCTTATCCCTCTCCTCCAGCTCCTGGCGTATCTGCTGGATCTGAAGCAAAATGGAATCAGACATGATGAAAATAAGACAAGAGACACAGTGACACAAACGGTACAAACACCAAGTATCTAATGATGTGAAACACAGAGTATACAACACAACAGCACAAAAAAAGACAGACACAGTACCCCACCAAACAGTGGACAACCCACCTGCCCAAAAAAAACAAAAGCACAACGAACAGGCACAACAGAACGAAGTTTGCAGGGAGTTTGGATCCTCTACAAAGTCTGCCTCACACGTGAAATTCCACAGGACCTTCGTCAAACTGCACACACACCAATAAAAACGCACAGATTAAGGAAACGAATATCACCAAAATCTCACGACAAAGAACGATAGAAAAACGGTCAAAGGCTGAAAAAAAACTCGCAGACCACAGTGGAAACTGCCAACCAAATGCAGAGACAAAATGGCTTCTTGATTATGACGTCCATCTTCGTGGGGGCTGATGGGAAGGAAATTATTGTGGTCTTGAAAAAATGAAGATCTCCGTTTCACGAGAGTAACCGAGATCTGCCGAGACTTGATGATTTCGATCCAAACTTGATGAAGCAACTGCCTCCCAACAGTGCAAGATGCAATTGTTCGATGTGAGAAGTTGAACAAAGTAGTAACGCACAAAAAAAAGTGAAAAGTAACTTTGATGTAACACAATAATAATTATTGACACGGAATGTATGGCAAATATATATTGACAATGCTCTACACAACACTTCCCAAATTGCAATTAGCAGCAGAAACGAGTGATATGAAACAGTGGTGATTTCTTGCTGAATAGAAATGGACTTTTTTTTTTTCTTTCTGTTCTACTCCCTCCCTCCTTCCCGTTTCTTTCTCTTCTTTTTAATGATCAGACGTGTCTGATCATGACACCTTTCTCTCATGAAAACAGTGAGTGTGACCATCCTCTTCCCTGTTCCCCCTCACCTCCACCTCACCATATAGCGAATTGAAGTTTTGGAGGACCACGATAGGGAGAGAGGAAGATGAGGTATCTTTCGTGCATTCTTACAATTTATGGCTCTGTCAAAAGAAGCCACAAAGTCATCTTAAAACAAAACGAACTGAAATAAACTAAACAAATAAAAAATGGACCAGCCGAAAGAAGCGAACACAGCTAAGAAAACGAAAAATCCATGAGATTGTTAGAAAGGATACAGTTTTCCAAAAGAGGACCATTAATGGCCACAGTGGTGGAAATCCTCTTTAGGGCGCGGTAAACGACTAGGGTAAGGGGCTGTGGGTGGGTGTGGTGTGGGGATGAGGGAGGGAGGCGAGCGGGTAGGTTTGGGAGGAGGGAGTGGGTGGGTGAGGCAGGTCTGGTGCAGCTCGCGCCGTTCTTGACAAGATGAAGTCACGATGTCAACAAATTAGTTTCTAGCGCTTTCAGTCCGATGACGTCTTACCGTTCGGCCTGATGCTGCGACGGATTTGTGGTCTCATCCGTGTGTACATGTCCAATCATTCAGAAAGAAATTCAAGAAAACAGTCTGGCACTGTGGACTGAATCCAGATCATGTTAACACGCGCACACGCACGAGAAGGTGGGTGGATACAGTTTTGTTATAGTGTTTCTTCCGACGACCGTTATTGTTGGGGTAATTTCGTTAATGGAGAGCTAAAACTCAATGATGATATGACAGCACGAACAATTGTAGCTTTTGTTCTGAGGTAGTCTCTCTCTCTGTCTCTCTCTCCCTCTCTCTCTGTCCGTCTGTCTGTCTGTCTGTCTCTCTCTCTCTCTCTCCATCATTTCTATTTTTCATTAGACCTGCAACCTTTCTGTCACCATTTTGCGGCGATTCAGTGTTTCTCTCCTGATCATAAGCATCCTCAAAGAAACTAATCCGTCCTCAACAGAAGCTAGTGGATGTTCTCTGTGCAAAGCGGGTAAAGATTTCCTTTCGTATCCCTCCCGTTTCACGTCACCATTTTTCGACGAGTTGGGTGTCCTCCAAATTACAAAAATTATCACAGAAAAACTAGTCTTTCCCACAGTAATCAAATAGGTGTGCTTTGTTCAAACCAGGGAAAGATTTCCTTTCGTAGTCTTTTCCTTCATCCTCCGCCAATGCCCGTCTCGGCCCCTCTCTTCCTCCCTCTTGTATTAGAGCTTCTTTCCGTGAAAATAGTGAAGCTGATTTGCTGAAATCCATAGATGTTTTATGTTCCTTGTCATGATCCTTGCAAATGTTAGAGTTTTTCTTATTTCGGCATCCGAAAAGGCTGGGTGTGTGATAGATGGAAGCATTTTTCTGGGAGGGGTAGGAAAGGAAACATGTCCTTAAACCGGTCCGCCGTAATGTATGACGGAAGGAAACTATGTGTCATTTTGTTGGTATTTTGAAATGCATGAAAATAGCCAGAAACAAGGTTTGGTACATGGTATGCTAAAACAGGAAATTATTTGAAAATAAAACAGAGGGGTCTGATAAACTGTTTGTTTTAAACAAGAAAGTGCCACAGCGTGCAGGTTGGTTTTAAATACGATACTTCAGATCTGTGGAAGAGTAAAACGGCTGAGCGCAGGGATTACAGTGAAATAATGAAAATTGAAAGAGAAGGGGCGCTACTCTGTTGGCTGACCCATGCTCCAGGTCGTCTCGTCATTTAAGTTTTTGTCAAAGTCTGTTGCTGCTGTTAATCTTACGAGAATACTGTTGTACGAGCAGTTGGCCGATGATGAGAGGAAAGTTGAGAGTGATGTGTGTGGCGCTGTTTATATGGTGGTTTTGACGGTTTCTTCCGTGTTTTGTGTTAGTGATTACCAACGAGTCTGTTCCGCAATTTTGATATATTCCCTCCCGTGAGTACCTACTTTCGTTACAACAAGAAACACATCCAGTTTTGATTGACACAGAATTGTTCAGTGAACTGCATAAAGAAAGTCCCACCACACAAGAAGAAAAAAACGGGGATCAAGAGGTGGAGTGAAAAAGATTTAAAACGACGAGGTTGCAATCATCCTCTGCCTGTGTTAACTTGTCAAATGTGCGATCTCTGGACAACAAGATAGATGAACTTAAACAAAAATAAGGGTTTGATGGTGATTTCTGAAGAAAAGCAGTTTTGTTGTGTTTTACAGAGACACATCTGAATGATAATCACACAGACGAAAGGCTTAACTTGGAGGGGTATTGTCTGATCAGGGTAGACAGAGACAGGGTGTTGTCAACAAAGGAATCGGGGGGGGGGGGGGGGGGGGGGGGGGGGTAGGGGGGTATGCATGTATGTGGACAATAAGTGGGCTATACAGTTTCGTGTTGCATCAACAGGTGTGCACCAGGGACTATGAAGTTTTCTGTATGTCATTTCGCCCGTTTTACTTGTCTCGTGAATTTGGACAGATGACTTATTATTCTAGCATATGTGCCAGGACCAAATTTCAAGTTAGCAGCTGACAAGATTTCCAAATGCTACCATAATGGTCTTTCACGTTCGACTGATCAGCCTGTATTCCTGTTAGGGGACTTCAATACGTGTAAATTGTCAGATCATTTGCCGACACTACAGCAGTATGTCACAGATCCAACCTGCATGACCAACATTCTGACAAAGTGTTACGATAACATTGAAAATGCCTATAAATCTGTGTGTAGACCTCCATTGTGAAGGTCAGATCATGATGTTGTTCATATATTACCAAAATTTGTACAGAAAGTCAATCAAAGCAAACCAGTTACGAAAAACTGTGAAACTGTGGAGTGAAGAAGAGAGTAAAGAGGTGCTTTGATACAACGGACTGGGAAGTGTTTTTTGCAACATATAAGAATCCTAATGAACTGACAGACACAATTAACCATACGTTTTATTTTGTGAAGATAACATTGTTAAAACGAAAACAATAAAAGTCTATCCTAACAACAAGCCATGGTTGACCATGGAACTTAAAGTGTGCTTAAATGAGGAAAAAGGCAGCATTTATCCAGGGTGATAATGTGACTGTTCAAGCCAAAACTAAAGAATTTAGATCAAAGGTACGGTGGGCCAAGCAGAACTACAAGAATAAGATTGAGCAGAAATTCTGCACTCAAAATTTAAGACGGCATGGGATGGTTAAACACAATGATGGGGAGGGACAAGAAACAAGATGCAGAGCATATAAAATGTACTCCCAGTTTATCCTGAATACGCGTGAGGTATTCCATAAAGAGTAAAAAGCCATCTTGGGCTGGTGTAACCGTTAGTAAGGGCTATTCTGGTAAACATCGGCCCATCGTCTGTGACCTATAATGAACATACTTACAAATTTTCAGAAAGATTGGCGAAGAACTTTTTTGAGATTTTCCATCAAGAGAAAAAACCATTATGGGCCGTTAGTAACGGCTATAATGGTAAACTTTCACATCGGGCATCTCTGTGACCCATAATGAGCATACCTACAAATTTTCAGAAAGATTGCGACACTTACTTTCTGAGATATTCCATAGAAAACAAAAACCATTATGGGTCGTTATAGCCATTAGTAATGGCCGTAATGGTAAATTAAACATTGGGCATGATCCGTGACCCATAATGAACATACCAACAAATTTTCAGAAAGATCGGCCAAGTACTTTCTGAGACATTCCATAAAAAAAGAAAACTATTACGGGGTGTTACAGCCGTCAGTAACAGCTACAATGGTAAACCAAAAACATAGGGCATCATCCATCGCCCATAATGGACATGCCTACAAATTTTCAGAAAGTTCGTCCAAGTACTTTCTGAGACACTCCATAAAGAAGAAAAACCATTATGAGCCCATATAGCAGTTAGTAACGGCTATAACAGGGTAAACTAAAACATCGGCCATCATCCGTGACCCAGAAATTAACATACCTGCTAATTTTCACAAAGATTGGCCTAGTACTTTATGAGATATTCCATAAACAAGAAAAACCATGACAGGCCTTTAAAGCTGTTAGTAATGGTTATAAAAGTAAACTAAAACATCGCACATTATCATGACCCATAATGAACATACCTAAAATTTCAGAAAGATCGGCCAGGTGCTTTCTGAGATATTCGATAATGAAGAAGAACCCGTTACAGGCCGTTAGTAACGGCAATAATGAGGTAAACTAAAACAGCAGGCATCATCAGTGACGCATAATGAACATACCTGTCATTTTGACAAAGATCGGCCAAGTTCTTTCTGAGATATTCCATAAAGAAGAAAAAACCGTTACAGCCGTTAGTAATGGCTACAACGGGTAAACTAAAGCATCGGGCTTTATTCGTGACCCATAATGCAGATACCTGCTAATTTTCAGAAAAGATGGGCCAAGTACTTTCTGAGATATTCCATAATGAAGAAAAACCGTTACAATCAATAGTAACGGCTATAACGAGGTAAACTAAAACATATCAGCCCTTTAAAAGATTAGCCAAGTACTTTCCGAGATATGCATAAGAAGAAAACCTGTACAGCCGTTAGTAATGGCTTATAGCGGTAAAAACTAAAACATTGGGCATCATCCATGGCCCATAACGAACATACCTACAAATCTTCAGAAAGATTGGGCCAGTAGTTTTGTCTGAAACGAGTGGAACACGTTTTGACCATGGACACACAGACAGACACACAGACAGCATTTCTTCGTTCCCATTCTAAAGTACTCCGTGTTCTATAAGAACTGGGAGTACAAAAACATGAAACAATAATAGGCAACTGACAAACAGTTAGTTGATCAGCTGAATGCACACTATGCTCGTTTGATACCACCGATTTCTACAGCGAGTGCGATTCAGTGTGCGAAATTGTTCCTCCATATGCACCCATTCAGCTGACAGAGGATGAGGTTGGTGCATGCCTATCACGCATTAAACCCAACAAGTTCCTGGGCCTGATGGTCTGTGTGGCAATGTTTTGAAAATCCTGTGCTTTCCAGTTTTATTGGGGTCATGACTTGTTTGTTAAGTTCTTGCTTGATATGTGTGTAGTTCCTCTTGTATGGAAATGTTCTAACATTATTCCACTCCCTAAATTGCCAAACCTCAAGAACTTAATGATTTTTTAGACCTGTCGCTCTCACCTCTTTACTGGCCAAGTGCATGGAATGTATGATCGGTAAACCATACTCTGTCTAGTCTCTGATCACCTTGATCCTTTTCAGTTCGCATACTGGGCCCGTAGGGGCACGGAGAGGAGCCACACACTATGGTAAATATGGGCCGCAGAGCATCTTCAGCAGCAGAAGACCTATGTAAGAATCTTGTTAGTAGATTTAAGTAGTGCTTTTAACACCATGCAAATTCACTCTCTACTTAACAGACTTCTTGAGCTTTCTGTAAAAGGTGGGGGGGGGGGGGGTGAGTGTGTATTAAGTGGGTCAGAAATTTTCTTTGAAAACTGACCCCAGGGAAGAGTTAGTAGAAACATTAGAAAGTGATCATGGAGAGCTGGCACAGTCAGTCAAAAAGGATCAGGCAGACTAACATCATTATAACTTGAAATGATGACAAAGCATGCTTATTTGCTGTTGTGTGTCGCATGAAAAATGTGGGTAGTGTTTTCCAATTCTGAAAAGAATACAGTTTTCGTGTTTGGCTTGCAAACCTTTATTTATTTATGTATTCATTTATTTTTTGTGATATGCATGTGATTATCTGAAGTGCTTTCCAACACCAGAAAGTGCTGAACAATATGAATTGAGTATACACTAGAAATTAAGTATACATTACGCTCAAAACATTTGCTCCAAAACTCTTTAGCTTGTGTGTGCCTGATATATGTGCATGCACACAAATGCATTGCATAAGTTCATGGAATGGACAAAAGACGTTTTTAAGCATTTCTGCCATCAGTCCAATTCATTTGAATAATTATTTTTCTCTTTTTATGTTGTTGTAATTTTTTTGAAAGCAGAAAATCCGAGTAGTCAGTGTAGTAAGGAGTCAAAGTCAAAACCTTCATGTGGAAAAAGAAGCTGGCCTGTCCACCAGTTTGAGAATATTTTGAAATGTGCTTTGCTGAGATTAAGCCATTCAGACCAACTGGGCTCGTACCCGAGTTGAGGTAGCCTGACATCTTTTCAGGTTGCCTGGCCTCTTGCACAGAAAATACCACATGGCGGACTGCAAAAATTGGAGTGCACAAAGTGAAACCAAAGCTAGTCCCACATCATTTATTGCAGTTTTTGGCGATGAGAAGATGGTATTTGAAGCTCACCAGTCGTTGTGTGTTCAGTTCATCCGGCAAGTGAATAGGTGCTTTGTTGTGCATGCCAAAGTCTACATACAATAGACAGCATCTCTACTGCTCATGAACATTTTCAGATCACCACATTGGCGAGTGGAACTATGTATGCCCTGAACTCATCCACACAGTTTGTTGGCACTGTTGGCAAGTGGTTGAACTGAAACCTCAACCATGCAATGGCACTGAAAGCTTCTGTATTGCCCCAGATGCGCCAGAAGGAGAGGAGAACTTGCACACAGGAGAATGTATCACATTGCTGTGAGCCAAGGCCATTATCCCTGATACCCAGGTGTGATGGGCTTAATTTGACTGAGGTGTGTCAGTGGGTCCTTCTTTGTGTAACTGGTGATGATGTCAACAATCAGTTTGAAAGTCCCAGTGCTGCCAGAGTTTTTAGTGGGAATGGTGGCCATCAGATTTGTGAAAGAGTGGAGGGTGTAAAATTGAGAGACAGACCATGATGTTTGATCACATCACACACCAATCAACAAGAAATAAAAATGATGTTTCATGCTGGATGATTATCACACAGTGTGCTCTGTTACAGTTTATACTGCCGCAACACTCAGACTGGAAACCCATAGCATTTATCTACACCTGTTGTAGCCTGCTTGCCACTCACAATTAAACATGCTCTTATAGTGTGTTGCGACTTACAATGTTACATGATGTTAAACATAAACATTTTACACAGCAGGTTCCATGAAAAATGTTGTTCAGAGATGCCCCACCTAATGTGATTTTTGAATTTCTGAAAGAGCTACGTTTTTCATCTGATGTAGGTTTTTACAGAAGGATTTAAAAGAAAATTCCAGTGGTCTTTTACAAAATGTGTTTTTAACGAGTTGTATGTGTGGTGTGTGTGTGTGTGTGTGTGTGTATACATTTTTTTTTTTTTCGGTCCTGTTCCACCTAGGTGAAAGCCCTGGATATGGCCCTTTGCAGTCAGCTGGGCTATAAACAAGATGCTTTCTTTCTCCCTCTCTCTTCATGTCACTTAAGTGTGTTTCGTGATTTTTACCTCACGCTAAGCTCTGGTGTGCGTCCACCTACTGTGAACGAGTCGCATGAACTGGTTTGTTCTTGGGACTGGTGGGAATTTTTGCAGTTGCACAGGTTTCCATTCCTCTGAAATTGACTGCCAAAAGACAAAATGGGGAATTTGGGTGAAGCATGATGTGGTAGGAGAGAGCTGGAGTGAGGGTGGGGGGGAAAAGAGAGGAAAGGTGGGTTGGAGGAGATGAGGGGAGAGGGGAGGAGAATATTAGAGGGGTTGGAGGTGGGCTGGGGTGGGGGGTGGTGGAACATGGTGAGAGGAAAGAAAGAGAAAAGGAGAGATGATACTGAAGTTGCAGTGAAGAAGTGATATTCAAGTTTTCAGTTGGAAGCTCTATACATGTAGAAAAAGAAAAAAGAAAAAAAGAAACACTGACAGACTGAAGAACCTGCTTCTCATCATTTAATTTGCTGCTACTGCTGCTGCTTTTGCTGTGTGTGTGTGTGTGTATGTGTGTGTGAACATGAGAATATGATTAGAAGAGGAGATGGATTTTTGTTATAATACTGAATTTGAGGATTGTTGTTGTCTGTGGAAATGAGGGAGGTGACTACACCAAAACTTTGTTGGTTTAACTTAACTCGCTGATGTTTCATTTTACTCTCTTAGATATGTGAGAGTTTGTCATTTTCCTTTTTTTTTCTGTGTGAATTTCTGTTGTCATTGTATCCAAACTTTGTCAGAGATGTCTAACCTCTGTAGGCCCTGTCTCTTAACAGGAACGGAATGAATGCACACTGCCTGTAAGAAGCCCCTGATTTGTTTGTTCTCTCTATAAAGATAAATCAGAAATGTCTGTGTAGATAGCACTTTTTTCTGAGATAGTTTGTAACATATTTGCACATGAAAGGGGGTATGGAGTGAGTGTTCGGTTACCGTGTGTATGCCTGCTCTGTACACGGTTCCTTGGTCAGTGTACGAATATATCAAGGTATGCGCTCCTGGCCATGATGCAAGTTAGTAGTTTTTTGAATGGATGGGGCATTGAAATTGGTATAGTGATGGTTTGTATGTGTTTGGAAAACAGTGAAGTGAGGTTTGTACACATATCTTCGTGTTTTATATGGAAATCACTCAGTATTCATAGTATTTGTATCAATAGAGAAATCATTTAAAATCAGCAAACATACATCGCTGTATCATTATGGTCATTATGGAAAAAATGCACAGATGCTGCGTCGAAGTGAGTGTGAGAGTTAGTTGGGGAGGGAATGGAGAATGGGGGGATGCGGTTTGTGAAAAAAAAGAGGTGAAAAAAATAGAGGGGGAGGGGTCCCTACTGTAAGGAAAAAAAAAAAAAGCTCATTCTTTAACAACAGCGACTAGCCAAGAATGCTTTACTGTTTGTGCATGTTTTTCAAATTAGCTGCTGCAAGAGTGTGAATCCTTTTTCTCAGAAGTATGTGTACTTTCACCGGTTTTTTTTTTTTTCAACCATGGGACTGGCCTGATAAAATGTGTTATGAGACTAGCTTGAAGCTCCGGGTTATGGATGGTGCGCGTGAGTACCTGTGCTCCCCTTGCATGTTCAGCTCAGTTCTCTATGCATTGACTTAAAAAATCTGTACGAGGTGGTACATCCCCTCTAAGCATGGGCCAAGATGATCATTTTTGTCACACACTGAAAATATACCGCTATTTTCTTTTTTTTTTTTTTTCAGACTTAGCTTATAGTATAGTCAGTCAGGTGGGGTACAGAGTATCCAGAAAAGAAGTTACAAATCAGCAACAGGTGCTGTTGGAGAATGTTAGTGATGAAAGCAGTCACATGCATATAATGACTCTTGATGGTCTGTTTTGAGCGTGCAAGTCCTGTGAGTTACGTAGGTTTGCCACATGCATATGCAAATGTTATTTAAGAATGGGAGTATGCAATTCGAGCGATTGAATGTGTCAGTGGTTGTATATAACCATGACAGTCTTTGCATTTTTAAGTGGAGTCGTTTCAAAATGATTTCCATCTCATGTGGATGCTGGGGTATTTCAGTACATATTGTACCTTGCCCTTCAGGAAACTCCTTGCTTGCTGTTTCCTCTTTGCTCTCATTCTCTTTCACTCCATCTTTTTGTTGTTGTTGTAATCTTTCTTTATCTATTTACCAATTTATTTCTTTTTTTTTTTTTTTTTTTTTTTTTTTAATTTTTTGCCCCTTTTTCTGCCTTTGTGATACTTTCTTCTGTCTTTGTTTTAGAAAATATGTAGACTTTTCTCCTCTTTGCTATGCATGTGTCAGCTGAACTGATGTAATCAGGGGTGACAAGTTACTGAGACTGTAGACACTGTCCAGAGGAGCGCACTAGCCAACCATTCCCACACCGTTTGCGGTCCTTGCTTTGAAATTTGGTGTGTGTGTTTGGCACTGTCATGTTTTTCCAACATGCACACAAAGGTGATGGATAAAATCTAATGGGTTATGTCCCCAGTGTAGGTAGTTTAAAGATACTGCCTTGAGAACATTAGTAGTTAAGCTATTTTTGTTACAGATAGTTGCAGATTATGAGGTTTCCCCATGACAAGATACTATTTTTACATGATAACAGCCCCTGAATTATATACAGAACCTCTACTGACTCATGACCATTTTCAGATGTCACCCCGTTGGTGAGTGGAACTATGTATGCCCTGAACGCATCCACACAATTTGTTGGCACTGTTGGCAAGTGGTTGAACTGAAACCTCAACGATGCAATGGCATTGAAAGCGTTCATATTGACCCAGATGCCAGGGAACTTGCACACGGGAGAATGTATCACATTGCTGTGAGCCAAGGCCATTATTCAGGCTACCCATGTGTGATGGGCTTAATTTGACCAACGAGTTGTGTCAGTGGGTCCTTTTCATTGTGTAGCTGATGATGACGTGAACAATCAGTTTGAAAGTCCAATGCTGCACAGTTTTGATGGGATTTCAACATGGCACAAAAGGTGATAGATAAAACCTAATGGGTTATGTCTCCAGTGTAGTTTAAAGATACCGCCTTGAGGATGTTAGTAATTAAGCTATTTTGTTACACGAATAGTTGCAGATAATGAGGGGTTCCCCCCCATGACAAGATACTATTTTTACATGATGACAGCCCCTGAAGAGCGTGTGTGTGATAATAAAAACTCCCATTGAAATCTCTTTTCAGTTGGCACCCAAAACCTGTTGCACAGCAGACAATTTTTTTTTTTTTTTTTTTTTAAAATCGGCCTCTGTTCTTTATATCATAAGGTCAAGGTACTATAAAAGCCAGTTATATCTAGAAATGTTTTTTTCACTCCTTTCAAATTGCGGTAAACATGGCTGCATGTATTTTTACTAGTGCTTTGATGAGATCAGTTTAGGAAAGTGCGGTGAGAGGAGCCCAGGCTCGCCCCCCCCCCAACCTTTTTCAAATGGGAGATGTCCTCTTTTTTTGAATGGGGGATGGTGTGGATGGCTGACATTAATGGCTTTACGAGACATTGGGCCAGGTGAGCGGTAAGTGGAGCGTTCAGAGCGGTAGGCAAGGGGGCAGGGTATAGTGCGTGTGAAGGGTGTGGGGGGAATGGGTGGTGGGGGAAGGACCGGACAAAAAGTTTCTTCCAGGTTAGTCACTGTTGGTCCTTGGGACACGTATGTGAGAGATCGGCAGTTGAAAGAAAGGCCGCTGCTCCTCTGCGGGGGCCTTCTCTACCGATCTCTGGGTCACGTGCACCTTCAGCTCAGACTGCCCTGCGGCACGGTGTCGCATTTGCACTGTCATGGCTGATCAAGTGGTTTTAAAAGATCTTCTTCTTTGGTTTTGCCCCACTTGTGTCTCAAGTAACCCCAAACCCTCCCCCCCCCCCCACCCCCCCCCCTTTGTTTTTTGTTGTTTGTTTGGTTTTGTTTTGTTATTGGTTGCTTGCCCAGTTACCACGGAAACAAACAAAACCAAACTGTGCTCTGTTGTAGGTCTTTCTTATTTTGCACCTTGGCTTGGTTATGGATATCGCAATTCTTGGCTAGATGTGCTTTTGCATTCTGCAAGGGCGCCGTTCCTTTTCATTTGTTTGCTTTCAACGGCCCCAACGACAAGCGCTC
>JADBJO010031547.1:2500-16633 GCA_016801955.1 Conus betulinus | reverse complement strand
TTTATGACACTGTTTAGCCTTTTTACATGAAACTAGAAAGCATATTTATGCTAATGGATTAAGACAGATCTGGAAACCGTGCTGGGTCCTAAAGGTAAGAGAAATCTCGTATTCAACAGGTTTTTATTTTGTTTGGTTTTCAACAGGTTAGTACGTTACATTTTCATTAATATGTTGAACAAGCCTTCTGATATGTTTCATTCAATATTTGACCGTGCACCGACGAGACCCGTGAGAGATCCGATGTTCTAGTAATTTTTAATGTCTGTTTTTGAAAGGAAGATCTCTTATGGATACGATACGTACTGTTTCCGCGGTAACCCATACCCGAACAAGGTTTTAATTGCCTTCCACTGAATACAACAGCATCGCTAATAGTAACGACATGGACAAAGCGTGCCCCTTTTGCCGTGATCAAAGTAGAGAATTGAGCACATTTTTTATTTCATGCTCCCTCTACTCAAGCAAACCTACTTAAGGGAATCACCCGCCGACGTATCGCATTACCTGAGCAAAAATTTATTAAACCACTTCTTCACCTAAGGATAAATTTCTCAAAGAATTCGCCAGTTTGCTCCTCCTTCCATCTGCTTCTTAAGGTATGCGCCAGTCGTGTGCTTTCGACAGAATCAGCCTATCCCAAGGACATTATTTTTGTTTATGCCATAAACAGAAGGTCTCACGTCATTCTCTTAGTTTATAATTACTGTGCAATTCCAATTAGTTTTCCTTGAAATGACTGACTTTCATTTGTAGTGTAATTTCGTGTACTTTTAAAAGTATCTGATAATTATCATCTTTTTACACGGAGTTTGGGGAATTATTATTACTGCTTGTTGTTCTGTTTACAATACATAAAGCTAACTCAATAACCCGTTCCTACCCCTCCCTAACCACCCCCCCCCCCCCCCTCCCCCCACGGCCCCTTCCCTTGTACCTGTACTTGTATTGTGGCCCCGGCCGATGTACTTAAAGCTTTCCTTCCTGAGTTCTGAGTCTCTGTGTGCGTGTGTTAGTGTTTACTTGCTGCGTGTTCGTCTCTCGTCTGGTGTGTGTGTGTGGTGTGTGTGTTGTGTGTGGTGTGTGCAATTGAAATATTATCAGACCTTTCTATATTCCATTTTTTGTTAAAGGTGCCATGGTTGTGTGTGTGTTGTGTGTGTGTGTGTGTGTGTTGTGTGTGTGTTTGTGGTTTGTTTGTGAGTTGTAGTGTTTTGGTTTTTTTGTTTGTTTTTAATGTTTACCGTGTACCTTTAATAATAACTCTCCCTTTGGCCTACGCCTGTTTTCATGAAACCCAAGTCTACACTTTTTTAATGACGTCTAGCTCCTGTCAACAGGCCTCATCAGATTCCAAGCAGAAAGTTTTACCCAGCACCAGTCCATCCCTTTTCCCAAGCAGTACGTTTACATCTATCACATGTGACACGACATGGCAACATTCTACACGTGCCACAGGTAATAATACTATGACACAATATGAAACGTCACAATTTGCTGATTGACAGTCACCACCTACCACCACCACCTTGAACGAACAGCCGACGACACTATCACCATATTCCACCACTAGTTGCTGATGAAATTCACAACATACCACTAAAGCGCCGACGACACTACCACCATCACACACTCACCTCTTTGCGTCTGACTGACAGTTCACAACTACCACCTAAAAACGCCCGACGACACCACCACCTTATCACCACCACTATTTGCTGGAGACACTTCACATACTACCACTAAAACACCGCACGTCAATACCTACCATCACGCGACCACTCCAGACAACAAAACACATGTACAAGAATGGCAGCGAAATCAATCAATAAACAATGTCTTGCATTTTTTTTTTTGGAACTTACCCACGCTGTTGTTTGTCGATCGATGATGTTGTCGCGCAAGGCTCTCGCGGACTGGCGACAGCGTTGTTTTGTCATGGCGACGGTGTCTTCTTCCCACCAGAAGACTGGTCGATGTCGTAGGAGATCTTATCTCTTCACGGACAAATCCGCATACTGATTTTTAAGAATTTTCTTTTCTGTTCACTTTGTCGTCCCAGTGCATGTCTGCTCCCGTTATCTTCTGCTGGATGTGGAGTCTGATCACAACACACACACACACACACACACACACCACACACACACACACATAAACACATCATGCTGCAGGCATGCACAACCCACACACACACTACATCACCTCTTCACACATCCATTCCAACCCCACACATCCCTCGTGTTGCGTTATACCTCCACGACGCACCCTTACTATGCTCTCATTACATCCATTTCCTGATGAACAGCAGCGACTTAACTCCCCCCGTTTTGGCAGGATCCCCCCCCTTTTTTCTACGTTCGAATACAGTTCAGATTGTGTGTGTTTGTCCTTTGTCAGCCTCCATTATTAAAAACCCCCCCCGCTACAAGCAGCGCACTATTTAGTAACAAAGTAATACTTGAATACAACGATTCTACTACATGTGAACCTGCCCCCCCCCCCTTAGAATGGGATACATATTCCAATACTGGACGCCGCTGGCTTCAAACTTTATGATAAAAATAAACGTTCCCACTCCGTAAACGAGGTAGCTGTAGCTATTTTCTTCAAGAAAAAAAGTAATTGAGATTTTATTCAGAACGATCGCAAGCTAGCTATACTGAACCAGGCAGCCAATAAGCAGAAAGGACACAAAACACTAGGCTGCACAAGTACACAACGTATTCGATATGTACAAGCGAACTTCTTCAACGAGATATGATCTCCTTTCACTGGTTAGGAGACATCAAAAATGCAAAACAAACGGTAAGTTACTTCTCATGATTTCAGTTTGCACTAGTTTAGTGTGTGTGTGTGGTGTGTGTTGTGTGTGTGTGTTGTGTGTGTGTGTGGTGTGTGTACTGTGTGTGTTTTGGTCTTTTTTTTTTTTTTCCCCCCCCAAGGTCTTGTTCTTATGTACAGTCTGAATCGAGACTATATTCAATAATATCTATTAGTACTGTTGATCTCAAATGAGCTCATCACCCATCAGTCCATTGGACTGATTTTTTTCTAGCCCCCCCCCCCCCCCCCCCCCCCCACACACACACACACACATACACACACCCTACCTCAGTCGTGCATCAACTATACTAATGCTGCAACGCCATCATTTCACCAATTGAGAATGATCAGCATCCCACAGTACCCTGTGATCTCAGGGATGACGATGATCATCGTCCTTCAGTCATTTGAACAATTTCTTTATACAGACACTGCTGTACCAAGGCCACAGGCATTATTCCACTTACACACAATGAGTTATCATCCGTTAGCACGGTGTTATCAAATCACCATCCACCCATCAGGTTCTTATTTTAATTTTCTTTTTTTAATGTGTTGTACATTAATATGTTAGTAGTGTGTGTGCGTGTGTGTGTGTGTGTGGGTGTGGTGTGTGTGTGTCTGTGTGTGTGTGTGTGTACGGTGTTGTGAAAAACTTCTGCACAGTTAGTCTCATTATTGTGCATCCTAATTCATCACACAATACCGTTAAATGTTTATGTTTTCTATCTCCGCGCCCCCATCCCCCACCCCCCCCCCCCCCCCCCCCCCCCCCCCCCCCCTCCCCCCTCCTCTTTTCCTTTTTTTTTCTTGTGTGTGTGTGTGTGTGTGGGTGTGTGTGCGTGTGTGTGTGTGTGGTGATGTGTGTGTTTGGTGTGTGTGTTGTGTGGTGTGTTTTTTTAACACATGATACCTCGCTTTCTCATTAATCATTTCGTTCTATCTCTTCTCTTAAAACCAAAACACGATGCTATTAACTGCCAGCACATCCATATCACCCGCTGACAATGAGCACCATCCCACAGTTATTGTTACTACTTTTCAACTATTTTTGCATGGATTTCCCCCCCACCCCTCTACCCACGCATACGTAATGTGTGGGTGGGGGGCAAGATTTGATATCACCTCTCTCTCTCCAGCCTACTCAATCTCCTCCTCCATCAGCCCCCCCCATTGCCCTCCCCCCCCCCCCCCCACCCCTCCCCCCCCCCCCCCCCCCCCAACCCTGCACCTACCTTCCCCCATTGCCAAAACATTTTTTGGACATTCTGAGCATTTTCCCCTCCATCAGAGTATTAGCATTACCCAACCCCCACACATCGACAACTCTGTTATAAACACACATAAGCGCTATCATTACAATCACCACCCATTACAGGAATGCCCACGTTACATATTTATCTATATTTTTAAATTCTTGATTTTTCCCTTTTTTCGTCACCTTAGTTTTTTTGTTTATAGTTTATTTTTTTTTTAGTTTTTCGTTTTATTTTTTGTATTTTTGCGTATTTATTTCGTTTCTTGTTCATGTGATTATGTTTTGATTTAATTTCATTTATTTCTATTTTTATATTTTATTTTCTTTTTTTTTTTTTTTTTTATTTGGGGGCACCGTGGGTGGGTGGGGGGGGGGTGGGGGGGTGGGGGGGGGGGGGCACTAAGCACCAATCCAATCCCACTGCCGTCACTAATATATCATTACATATTCTACGAAACAAGCTATAAAAACCTCATTGTTAGCGTCCACATTACCCCCTCCCCCCCCCCCCCCCCCCACCCCCCACCCCGACATAAAAGACCCCAATCCACTATTTCCTTTCCCATGAAAAATCCCCTCCTGGATGGCCTTGTTTCAGTCCGGCGGCCATTTTGTCGTGTGGGTTGCCGAATGTGACAAGATAATAAGTGGTTTCTCGTTTTCCGTTTCTTCACTGCCGTCTAAATATAAATATTATTGGGTTTTGACTCGCCCTGAAGAAGACACAAGAGGTCGAAAATGCATTATGTATTGTCCTGTGTACTTTGTCTATGTTATTGGCGGTAACTAAACCCCCTCTCTTTCTAATTTTATTATATTTTATGGCATCAAAAATTTAGTGGTTTCGTGCGTGTTGTGTGCGTAGTTAAAAAACAAGCACGTTGTTCTTTCTCGTAGTGTGTTTTTTCCGTTTTCTTCTTCTTCTTAGCGATGATTACTACTGTCATGTGAAAAAAAAAAAAAAAATTATTGGCCTTGTATTGTATGCTTTAATAATCATGTACGTTTTGTGTGTATTTTCAAGTTGTTTGCTAAATAACCCTATTATTTAGTCTTTTTTCCTTTTTTCCTGCCTTACTGACTTGATTGGTTACACACCCTTTACTAAATTTATTTTTTTTGACGTTGTTTAAATGATTACTTATTCATTCATCCTTGTTTTTGTGTCTATTATTGCTCAATGATTTACCAACTCATTTTGTTTCTTATTGGGTTACTTTAATGACGATTTATCATTTCCTTGTGCTTCATTTAGTTTTACTTTGATGGTGGGATCCTTACTTTCTTTAACCACCTGCTGCTTACCCAGTATGTTTTTAGTCATTTCCTGTTTTTTTGCATGTTCTGGATGTCGTTGATTTGCTGGGGTCCTTTTCTTGGTTTTTGCAGTGTGCTGCTTTTGTGTTGCTAATTTACTTATTTCATGTTCTTGTTTTTGTAATATCGTTACTTAGTGATGACATAGTCCTTCCTCCTTCGGCTTTTATGTAGTTAATTATTAAACTATGCATTTTTCTCGTTTTACGTCGCATGTTGTTGCTTAACTATTATTATCATTTGCAACGTCGATGGTTATTGATTATTTACTCATGTTTCTTGTTTTGCACGGGGGTTCTTTTTTTCATTACTATTACTTACTTTTTTTTCTTCCCCCCCCCCCCCCCTCCCCCCCCCCCCCCCCCCCCCCCCCATCATTGCCTTTCCTTATCATTTTTGGCCCTATTTGCACACCACACACACCACACACACCACACACACACAACACACACACACACACACACACATGGGCCCACAGCCCCGCCCACACATCATACACCACACGTGTACATCCATTACACACACACACACAACAACACACACACACCACACACAACACACACACACCACACACCACCAAAATAATAGGTAGACACTCAAGGTCTGACCAGCGCCGTTGGGCTAATGCGTAGGTCAGATATCCGCCGAGGTCGTAGCCACGAGACCCTCTCTTCAATTGTCTCATCTTTGTTGTTGTTAATTTCATTTATCCATCTGCTTCAAATCAATGCGTAGCATGGTCTCAAAACTTAGACAGATGTGGTGTAGCGTATATGGAGACTTAGTCCGCACGCAGTGACGCCTCCTTGATGAAACTGAAAACTGAAACTGAAATTGTCCGTATTTGGGCGATCAAACGAGATCACCATGATAACAGATAATTAGGACTCGTGAAAACGGCTAACAGCGAATCAAGTGCAGACACAAAAGCATCCTCGCGCAGAAAACAGGCCCCGAGTTGCGCACTGGGCACAGTATGCAGATGGAACTGAACGTCATGAAATGTTTCGCGTACTTCACATGTCACCACAACAAATGATCAAAATGTTCCAGCTATAGTTTTATAGGCAGGAATGTACTGGGGGGAAACCCACGTTGGTATTAAAGCACTATTACCTTAACTGATTTTGTCTGACCGTTATCGAAGTTCTATTCTGTATTGATCTCACAATGACTTCACTCTCTTTATTTGAACCGTGGCGTTCGCGCAGGTCAGGTATGCGAATGTCCCAACAGTTTCAAAACGGAGTGACTGAGGGCGGAAAAAAAAAGAAGCAAAATCTAGACAGAGAGGGGGTTAGTTACCGCCAAGGACATAGACAAACAAAGTACCGGCCCCCCAGGACAAAACACAATGGATTTCGACTCTCTTGGGGTCTTCTTCAGGCAACAAACAAACGAACAAACAAACAAACAAACAAACAAACAAACAAACAAAAACATTTAGGACAGTGAAAACGAAGAACGAGAAACCACTTATCTTCTCAAGTTCGCCGCACGACCAAAATGGCCGCCGGACGGAAACGAGGCCACCCAGGAGGGAATCATGAGAGAGGAAATAGTGATGGGGCGGAGGTGCAGTGAAGGAGGAAGGGGTGGGGAGGAGGGTGTGTGAAACAATGGGGTTTTGTAGCTGTTTTGTAGAATAGTATGATATATGAGTGGCGGTAGTGATTATGGCAGATTGATAATAGTGCTTAGTGGGGAGGAAAAAAGGAAAAAAAAGAAAAAAAAAAAAAAAAAGAAAAAAAAAAGAAGAAAGAAAGACGGAAAAAATCAAGTTAAATAAAAAAACGAAAAAAGGGACAAAATAAAGAATAAACAACAAATAAAATAAACAGATAAACGACTTTAATGAGTGGTGATTGTGGATGATAGCAGTTATGTGTTGAGTAGTTGTATGGTGGGGGTGTGGGTAATGCTAATAGAATTAGATGTAGGGGTGGGGGCCGGGGGGGGGGGGGGGGGGGGGGGGGGGGGGTTAAAAATTAAAAATAAGTAAATTAAATTTTTAGATACAATAAAGATCAAAAATCAAAAATCAAAATAAATGTAAGTAAAAATAGAATAAAATAGAATAAAATAAATGGAGGATGGGCTGCAAACTTCTGTATGAAGTGGGTATGTGGGGAGAGTATGGTGGTGTGGTGAGTGTATGTGGGTATGTATGTGTGTGTATGTTGGTGGAAGATATTGCCGATTGGTGCTGAAGTGGTGGGTATGTATATTTGTGTTACTGTTGGATGTTGATGCCTTGGGGCTGTAGCGTACCAAGTTGGGCAAGGAGATGGGACTCAGCAGTGTCTTGCGTAGGGCTGGCTACGTCTGTGGAGTGTGGGCGTGTCTACACACTGTCTCAAACATGGTCAATATCTCCTTTGTCTGCGGGCCGCCAAGGCTCACCGTTTCTTGCTGCGTCCTCAGCGAACTTTGAAGGGAAGCTATGTCATGCTGATATTGCTTTGATGGTCATACCTTAATTGTATTAGTCGGAATACTGTTGTATTAACGTTTTTGTATGGCATTCTCTGAATACTGTTGCCCTGTTGTTTTTCCGTGTACGCACATCCATCCACACACAAACATGTCTTATGATGAGATTTCTTTCCATGGAGTTCTTTTCTCACAGTAGAATCCATGTTAATGAGAGGGGTTGATGGCGTGACACAACGATGAACAAAGAATGTAAGCGGACCAGACCCAATCTGCACTATGTCCACTGTCCTTCCATGAGAGAGACATTCTGAACGAACATGTCGGTTGCGAAGACTACACTTTGATTACGTCATAGTCCCAATGTTTGTTCTCTGTAGATAGGAAATGACATTTCATCGTTGCTACAGCTTTTCATTCAGTTTTCTGTCCACCGCAGTAACTGTTGTTCTAGGCCGACATATTTGCTGTTGCTGTTACTAACCTGCCTCGTTATTCGAAATTGTTGGATAAATTTGTGTAAAACCACTTTATGTGTACAGATGTTACATCGAAGAATCACAGAGGAAACACAGGAATACACACACGGTTAGCGAAAAGAAGTTTCATTTGTAAATATGACATTTTGAAAAAAAAAAAAAAAAAAAAAAAAAAAAAACCCGAACGCAATACAGTCACGCATAATGCGAAAAGGTTGCTTAAACAAAAACACGCCAGTAGGCCTGATACCCTCAGTTCCCAAGTGTGTGTATTAACTCAAAAAAAAAAAAAAAAAAAAAAAAAAAAAAAGGAAACTGACACACCCAGTTCAAGACTTCAAGTCCAGGCGCTAAGTTATTATTGTTCAAAAATGAACACACCCCTTACATTTCCATAAACTTGTGTGTTAACCTGCATTGTAAATGTACCCCAGTGTAAGTTCAGGGAGAATCAACACTTTGAACGATATGTCTACACAGAGCCCACTCACAGAACGTTTATATTTTGCGCACAGTTTAGGATTTCTGATCCAGATGCTTATCACTGCAATTTTCAGAACTGTATAGGCGAGGCGATTTCCTATGTTGTGTTTCAGCTGTTCATGGTGTAAGAGACTGGAGAACGAAGTCAAATGTATGATCAATTATGGACCCCAAGCTTTGCCTGTGCGAAAGTCACATCTGTCTGATGATTTCACGTGCCCGCATGATTGGAAAACTTTCAGCATGCAATGAATACACAGATATCTCTCTCTCCCTCTCTCTCTCTCTGATGATATTCATGTAACCGTCCTTTACCAGTGTATATTACTCTCTCTCTCTCTCTCCTCTCTCTCTCTTCTCTCTCTCTCTCTCTCTCTCTCTCTCTCTCTCTCTCCTCTCTCTCCTCCTCTCCCCCCCCCTCCCTCTCTCTCTCTCTCTGTGATGATATTCGTGTAACCGTCCTTTACCTGTGTATATTATACATGAGTATTTTCTTTTTTTTATGGGCAACAATTATTTACTTAGCATAAATACAGCGCATCAGTCCTGTAATCCGAGTGGAACGGTCCAAAGGGCAATATTGTGCCCACGCGCGCGCGTGCGTGTATAAGTGCGTGTGAACGCGTGCTCCTGGTTGAAAAAAATTATGTACATTCTACATTACCTTTTTAACTGTGTCGAAGAACAACAGACTTGTCCAAGTCTTTGACTTCAATCGTTATTTTTGTTTATTTATTCACTTATCTATTCACTTATTTCTAGTTTATTTGCGGCGAGAATCCTGATATGGCCCTTTGCGGTCGGCTGAACACAAAAAAGTTACATAAAATATACAGCTCATTTTATTTCATTTTTCAGAATCATCGCCTAGCTGACCACGCAGAGCCTTTTCATACGCGGGGGGGGAAAAAAAATGTCGCATCCTGACAAAATGTCGCATCCTGACAAAATGTCATATTCTGACTAAATCTAACATCCTGATAAAATGTCATATCCTGATAAAATGTCATATTCTGATTAAATGTCAAATCCTGATGAAATGTCACATCCTGACATGATGTCATATTCTGACCAAATGCCATATTCTGACTGAATGCCATATTCTGACCGAATGTCACATCCTGATAAATGTCATACTCTGACTAAACGACATATTTGACAAAACGGCACATCCTGAGTTTCAAAACGGAGTGATTGAGGACGGAAAATGAAGCAAAATTTAGAAAGAGACGGGGTTAGTTACCGCCCAGGACACAGACAAACAAAGTACTTCTTTGTGACATCCTGAAGAAAAGTTAGTAGGCTACACTACGTCTCGTATAAGAAAGAAACCAGGAAAAGTCGAAGAACAAGAGAACCGACTACGTCACAGAGAACAACATTTTCGAGAAGGTTGAAGAACAGCAAACCTGTTGCTGTCACAGACTGCAGTCTAGGAACAAGATTTTGATAACATGGAAGAACAGCAGACCTGACGACGTCACTGACTTCAGTCTGAGAACAACATCTTTTGTCTTCGTAGAACAACCGAACCTGATAACGTCACAGCCTTCAGCCTGA
The DNA here is from genome assembly GCA_016801955.1 of Conus betulinus. Classification (NCBI taxonomy): domain Eukaryota; kingdom Metazoa; phylum Mollusca; class Gastropoda; order Neogastropoda; family Conidae; genus Conus; species Conus betulinus. The sequence goes on along the minus strand of JADBJO010031547.1, from coordinate 6,280 downwards.
GAACAACATATTTTGTTTTTGTAGAACAACCGAACCTGATAACGTCACAGCCTTCAGCCTGACAACAACATATTTTGTTTTTGTAGAACAACCAAACCTGAGAACGTCATAGACTTCAGCCTGAGAACAATATTTTTTTGACTGTGTGGAAGAACAACAAACCTTATGTCCCAGCCTTCAGCCTGAGAAGAACTTTTTTTTTTTTTTTTTTGATTATGTGGAAAAAGAACAATCGAGATGACCGATGAACAGCGTAGATTTTCATCTTCCTTTCATTTATGGGGGGGGGGGGGGGGGGGGGGGGGGGGATATAAAATAAGGGAGAAAAAAAAAAACTGATGAAAAAAATGAAGCCAAGAGACTGCAGTATTTACAATAACTATACATCCCTCCTTATAACATTCTCTCTCATACGTGCACACATTTATGTATATATAATCAAGAGTGGCTGAGTGTGTACTTTATTTGCACTACCAAAAGGAGAAAGATTGAAATTCCATTTTGGTGTTACACGCATGTTTTATTGTTTGTAAGTAATTTTAATTTCCAGTGTCACGTTTGTAACTATAAATATGTATGTCTTAACTTTTAGGGCAGCGGTCACAAATGTAAATTTCTCTTGTAACGAGAGATAATAAAGTTCTGAATCTGAATCTGTCTAAATTGTATATCTCTCTTCATATCATTCCTACCTTTCGTTGAGTATTGTATACATCTCCTCTCTCTCTCTCTCTCTCTCTCTCTCTCTCTCTCTCTCTCCTCTATCTCTCTCTCTTCGAAAATCCGTCCAGCCCTTCCCACCGTCCACCCCCCCCCGCCCTTCCCACCGTCCACCTCTCTCTCTCTCTCTCTGTCTCTCTCTCTCTGTGCGAGCGTGTATGTGTGTGCATGCGTGCATGCGTACGTGTGCATGTGTGTGTGTGCGCGTGCGTGGGTGCGCGCATGCGTAAGTGTGTGTGTGTGTGTGTGGTGTGTGTGTGTGTGTGGTGTGTGTGTGTACACATGCCCTCTCTCTCTCTCCTCTCTCTCTCTCTCTCTCAAAAGTCTCCTTCTTCACATGTAGTGTTTCACGTTAATAAAGCTGATTTGCTGGCATTCATTATGCGGCTTCTTCGACTAACAATGCTGTCACCAAAATCACCAGATGGTATATTATAATTTTGCATCTGGCTTTTGCTTTCTTTGTGCATCAGGAACATGTGCCCTGTTTCCATTTCCAATAAATGCATGTGCCCTATGATGCATTTTTTTTTTTTTTTAATTTCATGCGCGCTACTCACATTTGTTTGTGCTCGATTCGTATATTCTTTCGCGCATTTTCCCCCTGTCTACTTTTCCTTCATGTGCCCATTCCTATTTCCTGATATGACATAAACCATCTTTACACTTCAATGCATTATATGTGGCTTTCTTTCATCTAAACTCTTAATAACATGTGCCCTTTTATATAGTTCCTTGCTCTGCATGCGCATCATTAATATTTCTCTGCATTACACGTGTCGTATTCATATTTCTTTGTGTCATTATCTTGGCATTAGGCTACATGTCCCCATCCACATTTCATGCTGATACTGCACAAACCTTATTCATATTTCCTTGTACTACATATTCTCCATCTATGTTTCCTTGCATAATTTTGTCCCTGTTCACATTTAACTTGTATGTGCTCTATTCAGTTACTTTGACATTCTATGTTCTATATGCAACATGCACCTGTATTACATGCGCCTGTTCATATTTTTTCTGGTAGTACATGTGCCCTGTTAATATTTTCTGGTAGTACATGTGCCCCTGTTCATATTTTTCTGGTTGTACATGTGCCATGTTCATATTTTCTGGTTACACATGTGCCCTGTTCATATTTTCTAGTCGTACATGTTCATATTTCATTGCACTGCACGCGCCGTCTTTATGGCTCCTAGTGCTACATATGCTCTGCTCACGTTTCTTTGTATTTCGGTGTGCTTTATTCATTCGTACTACATGTGCTCTACTGATACTTCCTGGTATTACACATTATGCCCTGTTCATATTTCTGTGTATTATATGAGTTCAGTGCATATATCCAGGCATCACATATGCCCTGTTCATATTTCTGTGTATTACATGAGTTCTATGCATATTTCCAGGCATCACACATGCTTTGCTCATATATCTGTGTAGTAGTGTGTTCTATACGTATTTCTGGATTATGCCCTTTCATATTTCGTGTGTTACATGAGCTCTATGCATATTTCCAGGTATTACAAATGCCCTATTCGCATTTCCTTTTAATACATGTGATCTCTGCACATTTCTCGGTATCAAATGTGTCCTATTCATATTTTTTCCCTCGCACTACGTTCACATGTTGTTATTCATATTTCCTACATTACATAAATTATGACCTATGCATACTTCCTTGCACCGCTTTGCTACTTGTTTTAATTACCATTAAAAAAAAAGGTATTTTTTTAGCGTGTTGCAATTGTTGATATTGTCATTGATCTGGAATACTTTAACTAGGAGCTTTGTGTTATTTTGCTGTATTCGTTATGTTACTTTATTCAAGGAGTAATCCGTATCCTTACTGATTACTCCTTGAATAAATAATCTTTTTATCTTAATACTGTGTTCCGATGTCTGCTCTCCGACTATCGAACTCCTGTTTTATCCTTGAATGCTTAGAGACTGTTTTAGAACTGCAGATACCAGCGGTGCTCAGCTATGGGTATAAAGAGAGCACAACAACACTTATCTATCAACTTTGTTAATCAAGAAAAAATCTCTCTCTCTCTCTCTCTCTCTCTCTCTCTCTCTCTCTCTCAACAATGTTCAATCCCTTCAACGTCTTTAATCCGACGATAACGTTTAAACTCCAACATTACGCCCACTATTACAACGGCTACGACTGACAAAAACAACAACGATAACACAAATCTGTAACAAAATAGCTGTTCTAACGCCCCCCCCCCCCCCCCCCCCCCTCCCCCGTTCTTTCTTCAACAACTCACACACGCAACAACTGCATCCGTCCACCCATTAAACTCCAACCCCCCCCCCCTCCCCCCTTTCACCATGGCTTCGTTAACATCGTCAAAAGTCGCTGCACTGCTTCTCAGTTCATCCATTCCTTGAGAGAGAGAGAGAGAGAGAGAGAGAGAGAGAGAGAGAGAGAGAGAGCAAACTTAAACGTACGAAGAAAGGATTTCCCCTGTCGATAGAACAGCAAACTGCACGATCAGACCACTGACCGACTCCGACTCCACACAGGTAGCCAATCCTTGGTCAACTCTTCTCTCTCTCTCTCTCTCGTCCGAGCTGACTTTTATGAATACTAGATTATTACTGTCAACACACACACACACACACCACACACACAAACACACACACACACACACCACCTCCCACAAGTGTCAACAACAACAAAAAAAAACCTGAAAAAAAAAAGAAAGAAAAACAAAATCAACATACGAATCAAAACACCTCGCCAGTGGTCAACTCGCGCAGACAGCAGAAACGCACAACAATGTCATCCATTAATCCCATCCGAGACGCAAAAACGAAAAAGAAAAAAGCAAAGAAAAAAGAAAAAGAATTAGAAAAAACATGTCAGTGTCATTGGTCCTTGATAATGACATCCAGAGCTAATCCGTCAGTCACTGGCTGCTGTCAGTTTTCATTTTTGCCGATTTGACATTGATATTCACAGTGTGAAACCGGCACGCGCTCAAGCGTCGTATATCCATCCTGGCATCATGGCAGCTGTCATTAAAGCCAGCTTTTTCCGACCTTTTCACT